>OU015490.1:196927966-196932966 GCA_907164885.2 Dolomedes plantarius | reverse complement strand
TATTATTATTATTATTATTATTATTATTATTAAATTTAATTAATAGAATAAAAATGTTGACCATTAACGTTTACTGTCAGTAGTATTTTACAATTTAAAGTCCATGCTTTAAGATTTTCATCAAATTCTTTGAGTGGTAATGTAATTGACAGTCCTGTAAGCTGTCCACTCGCCCTCTATTTTACAACAGTTCCAGTTTACATTGCTACAAATATTGAATTTATTTACACAGATTATAGTAATATGAAAATGGACGTAAAATGAAAAGAACAATTAACTATGAAAAAGAAAAGAAACTGCGGTCGACCGTCTAGCTTGGAGGCCTCCTGGAACCAATTATCCCTGTAAGACTCAAAGACAAAACATATTAGTGGTTGAAAAAGAATATAAACATTTTATCCTTTTTTCCCATGGGAATTTTCTCATTTACCTCTATTTATTGAATTTTACAAAATTTTTACATCGATTCAACTCACTTATTTTTCATTTAGAGCTCTTTTACCTTCGACTTACTTGTGAAATACAAACATATGAAATTACACATGAAATTCAAAATACTCTACATATTATTTATACTTCAAAATTTTTCCATAACACAAAACTCTGATTCAAATTAATCACAATTCAAAGTTATCAAACATTTTATAATTTACACTTCATTCGCCTTAATATTTCACAATGATAGATTCATTATGTAAAGCAATTCACTTCTGGTACTGGTGTACCACTCCTTCATCTGTGTACATTCTGTTTAATTCAAGGTGTATGTTTTTGTTTGTGTGTGTTTGTGTAATTGAGTGAACAAGTGCATAGTTGGGTCAGAGGAGAGCAGGTTCAACAATTTCCCACCTTCTTAACCACAACCGACAACTCTAAACAAAATTCAGAGTGAAAAATTGGTGCGTATAGTGCACGACACTGAAACTCTAGGTTGGGAAAGGCTCAAAAGAGATCAGTATTCACTCACTGAGTCCAGAAAAAGGAAAGGATTTAACACCCAGCCAACCAAGAGGAAAAGGGTAATCCGTTCACTCCTGAATTCCAATGGGTAAAACATGAGTCAACAGAAACCTGAAGGAAAAAGGAGTACAAAGGAGCGGTCATCCCACAGCCTGTCTTTGGTCATTATTTGTTTATCTTGGATTAACTCAGCACATAAAGTGACTGACACGTAGAATTGCTTATATACAAGTGATTAGGTAATTGGGATGACTTCCAGCGCGCGGGTAGAAGTGGGAGATAGTATAGACTTCAAGAAAGAGGGAAATTAAAAAGGTAAAAGAATTAGACTTGTCATAATTGGGCAAATATCACATACAGTTCAGCTTTAAGACAATTCAAAACATTATAACTAGTGATAAACATTTCAACATACTCAGATTTTGTAGATTTAGAAAAAGTTCTTTCAACAGTTATTTAAATTTTAATTCATATCATACAATTGTTAAAGTCAAATAAAATCAATACAAATCATATTATAGCTTTTCCTTAATTTCAGAAATACAATTTAATTTTCATAGTTTTATTATTAACATTCAAAATTCTCAATTTCAATTTTATTTGCAATTAGTACAAAACTTTACTTATTTTCCCCCCTCCCCCCAAGAAATGCTGCAGGAACTGAAATTTATTTTAATTTAAACTCATTTTGTGGATGAAAATGTCTTAATCTTGTTGAATGTACAATGTCGGTGGCTTTTCCAGTATATTGATTTGGTCTGTTAATTTCAAAATTTACATTAGATAGTTGATTTAAAATTGTGTAGGGGCCTGAATAAGGTGGATCTAGTTTTCTTGAATTTGGGTATTTAAATTCTTCGTACATCACTAAGTCACCACTTTTAAAATTTGACTGAACAAAATGTTTATCATTTCTTTGTTTATTAATTTTATGGTGTTGAATAGTTCTTTGCACTGCAATTTTCCTAGCTTCCTCAACAGGTGGGTAATTTAATGAAGTTGTATTGGGCAAAGGTGAATCATATGGTAGTATTCCAAATAAAAGGTAGTTTGGGGAAAAACCAGTCACAGAATGGGGTTGATTATTGTATTCAGAAGTTACCTGTTCTAAAACTTTTGTCGAGGGAATTTTTTTCGATGAAGAATTTACTTTACATCTTAATTTTGCTACTATTGTTTGATTACATCTTTCATTCTTGCCGTTTGTCTGAGGTCTATGCGAACTGGTTAATAATTGTCGTACATTGTGATGCTTTAAAAATTTCTTAAATATGGAAGAAGTGAATGCAGCATTTCTGTCACTGAGTATTTGTTTTGGAACCTTTATAGTGAAAACTTGTCTCAAGCAGTTTGTGTAAGTTTCACTGGTTACACTCTTTGAGGGGAATGTCCATATGTACCTGGTTGCATGATAAATTACAAGATGAAGATATTTTTTTGTTGAATTGTAATAATTGAAACCCCCAACAGTATCGACTGAAATTAATTCAAATGGTTCATTCGCCACAGGCACTTGCTCCATCAGTCCAAATTTTTTCTGAGTTGATTTTTTATTCTTTTGACAGGTTTCACAACGACGAACAAAATTTGCTATGTCTACAATTATGTCTTGCCAATAGTAAATTGGGGAAATTAACTTTAACATATTTTTTACACCTGGGTGACCGAACTTTTCATGAGCTGAATTTATTAATTTTACTCTTAGTGATGGCGGAACTACAATTTTGACTAAGTTTTTCGTTTTTATAGTTAAGACTCCATTATATTTTTTATACTTAATGTTATTTATATTATCATCCCACTGTCCTTTAATTATTTCATCTGTGCTTAGGAAATAACAATATTGATTAACAAAATGACTCACAGGGTTTCTGGATAACATATCAGCCTCATGATTGCATTTTCCCTTAATATACACTATATCATAATCATACATTGATAATTTTAATGACCATCTAAATAGCCTGCCAGTTAAAATCTTTACATTTTTTAGCCATTGTAATGCAGAGTGATCTGAATGTATTGTAAATTTCTGACCATGTAAATAACAGTGATATTTGTCAATTGAATCAACAATTTACAAGCATTCAAGCTCTGTTATGGCATAATTTTTCTCATGTTTTCTTAATTGTCTGGAATAAAAAGCTATTGGGTGCAATTGTCCATTTGGATGTTTTTGTTTCAAAACTGCAGCTATTGCTTCTTGACTGGCATCAACGTACAAGTGGCATGGATAATTTGGATTATATAAAGTCAAAATTGGTTTTGAAATTAACTCATCTTTTAATTTTTGATATGATATTTGACATTCAGGAGACCAGTTCCATTTTACATCTTTCTTTAATAATTTGTTGAATGGTAATCTTAACTTTGCATAATCTTGAATGAACATTTGGTATACATTTATGGAACCTAAAAATCTTTGGAGTTCTTTTACATTTTTGGGTGGTAACAATTTTTTTATTGTCTCAATGTTTGTATTTTGTGGAGAATATTGTCCTTGTGACACCTCATAACCCCTTGTCAATTTGCAAAGAAGAAATTTATTTTCTTCTTTGCAAATTGACACTTTGATTTTTTTGGTTTGATATTTTCTTGTTTACAGATTTGAAAAATTTATTCTACGTGTTGCATATGTTCATTAAAATTTTGAGAAAAAATTATTATGTCGTCAAAGTAATTTAGTGCATATTTTATTTGATACTTGTTTAAAATTTGTCTAATTGCTCGTTGAAAAACACTGGGAGCATTCTTCCAACCAAAGGGGAGCCTGAGCCACTCATATAGTCCAAAATTTGTAGTGAAAGCTAATTTTTCTGTGTCTTTGTCATGTATTGCAATATGCCAATATCCCGCAGTTAAGTCAAGTGTTGAAAAGTATCTTGCATGTGTTAGTTGGTCTAAGATGTCATCTATTCTTGGAATAGGTTCTGAATCAAATTTTGTGATTGAGTTTAATTTACGATAATCTATGCATAAACGAGTTTTTCCTTCTCCTCTCTTTTTTACTAAGCAGACTGGTGATGCAAATGGTGAATGGGATGGTTTAATAAATCCTGCTTTTAACAACTCATTTATTTGTTTTTGTATTTCCAAATTTTCAGCTTGTGAGGAACGATGGGGTCTAAGAGCTATTGGAAGTTCTGAAGTTAAGTGAACTCTTTGAGGTTCTAATTTTATTTTTCCTACATCATATTTATTTTTTGAAAAGATATGTTCGAAATTTTCTAAAATGTTTTCTAATCGGGGCCAGTCCTCGGGTATTTGCTCTGGTGTCACAAAGCCAAAGCATCACCGGGCTCTTTAAACAGAGTATTCAATGTATCATCGGGGATACCTGATGTCTCATTTAAATTTTGAACATTACAATCAGTACTTGTTATTTTGTTTGAATTCTCATAATTTACATTTGATTTTCTCATTCTTTGGTTATTGTCAAAATTCAGGTTTTCATAGTCATTTGAAAAAACATTATTCACATTACTTTTCACATAATTTTTGTAAACAATCCCTTTGTAGTGCTCAGGAGAGTGATCATATCTTAAATAGTTTCTCTTAACAAATTTTCTACCTTTATCATACCCTCTATTACTATTCACAGTCCAATGATTAAAATATTTTCTATTTTCATATACATTTTTGTTTACATTTCTAAAATTACACATATTGTTATTTTTATAACACCTTTTACCATTATACATATTATCACAATAATTTCCAATTATTTTTCTTTGAACATTCAATGCATATGGATTAACATAATTATTATCATTACACAGTAATATTTCTTTATTAAATTGGTATACTTTTAAGTTTCTTAAATTTATTTCGAGACGAAAAAGTCTCATATGTTCTAAACTTAGTAACACATATGGTAAATCACTTTTAATTACCAACATTTCAATTTCCCTAGTTATTTTACCAATTTTTACAGTTGTTTTTATTAAATTTGTTACAGTTACTTGACCATCAGTTTGATTTAACACAATATTTTCTATGTTTAGTTTTTTAAAATCTTTAATTACTTTAAATAATGACTG
>OU015490.1:196742966-196920466 GCA_907164885.2 Dolomedes plantarius | reverse complement strand
TCTGCTTGACCAATGAGCTATGTGAGCTCCGCTTCCTTCGCCTGCTTGGCGCAAGTTTTCTTTCATTTTTGGCGGTGAATCGCCTTTTCTAATCTCCCCGGTTCTCTGCCTAACACGCGCTTCGTCTGTGCCGTCCCAGTAGGGCTTTCTATCGGGTATTTTCCATATGCTCGCTTCGCTTGGCGGTAATTTTAAAATTATTATAACCCTCACTCTCCTAATTCACTGTCCAGAGATGAATAGTATCGGCAGTGAGCCATATTTTTCCTAAGAGAGAAGTTTCTCTTTAAATGGAATACGTGTAATCACCCCTTTTCAGTTCTTGGTCACTGGCCTCGACTGTATTGGGGGGGGGCTATTTTTATCATTTTTCTTGTTAACTTTTGACCCAAACGGTCATCCAGCCTTGGAGCTGCTGTAAACTTTGATCTTCCTTTTTTTTATACTGTACGAATGTTGTGAACTGAGATCATCTCGCCTTGTAAAAATGTTTTTCCATGCTATTCAGGAATATGACCATTGATTCTTAAAGAATAAAAACAAATTTGTTTAATCATTATAACGGACTTGCAACTTATTTTAGTCTGTTTTTAACTTCCCTTTCCCGACCATCAAGATGACGTTCTCCACGTCTTCTCTCCACGAACTTTCGCGGTTGTGTATTGTGAGACTAAGGAACACTTCTGAGCGTCCGTTAGTTTCTCACCAACGGACAATTCCTCACGCCACTGGAGAACTGTTTAATGGACTCTTCAATTTCATGGAGATCCCATCCACAGAGACTCATAAATGTCTCACTACAGATTGGTGCCACAAGACCATTCACTGCTCATCTAGATGGTAACTAAATTTTCAATTTATTATGTTATATTTATGTGAATATTTTTTTTTGATATTTGATATTTTATGCAAGCGCAAATTTTATTTATATATATATACAGAGGTTGTTAACACATTTTTTAGACGATGTATATTGTATTCACAAAACTAAATTACATAAAATTCTTGTGTTTTAAATGTTCTATTTGACATCCCTTATCCTGAACTATCTTTCGACACCGCAATTTCCAGGAAAATAATGCCTTTTGAAGTGTCAGAAGAGGTATTCTATCCCATTGCTCCTGAACAGCTTTCCAGAGTCCTGTAAGGGTTTTGGGACGACGTTTGGATAATGCAGATTTTAAAAGTCCGAAAGCCCAAAAATCCATAGGTGATACATCGGGAGATTTAGTAGGGATATCAGTCAAGGGTATGGCCTTGATACCAGTTTTTTGTTCCATTTATTTTAGGAAATTTGCAATGGATTTTGATGTGTTACTGCTAGCTTTGTCCTGATGGAGTCTCACAGATTGATGGCACTGTGGTTAAAGCGATGGTATTTCATTCAGAAAAATTGGCGATAAAATATGTTTCTGATAGTATTTGGAGTTAATCTTGACATTTGTTTCCACTCTCTTTATTTTTAACTTGCCACTATAAGAAAAACCAGCAACAATCATGAATCCCTTAGAAAAACTTTCTTTCGATTCTTTGAACCATGTACTTAAATTTTTTCTCCCCTTTTATGATAATACATTTCTCTTTTTTGTTGCAATCATTTAAATACACCCATGATTCATCTATTGTGACAATTGTTTTCCATTTTTCTTTGGATAAGTGTCTCTCATACAGAAATCTGCAGCGTGTCCTGCGTTCTTCGATACGATTTGGAAGAAGACGATGCACATTGCGTTTTTTCGCTTTCTTAAGATTTAAATCAACGTTTATCATTTTGTTTACAGTGGACAAAGAGCATTTTAATGATTTTGCAACTCTCCTTTGACTAGGGGAATTTCTTTTAACATTAAACATCGTACCTTTGCAATAGTCGAAGATGTCCGTTTTTTCCTTGGATACTTGTTTGGAATTTTTGTCCCACTTGAGGCTCCAATTTGACGTTTTTTCCTTTCTTGTTGACGATATTACCTATTGACGCTTTAGATATCACAAAACCATGACTGTCACATCGTTTTTGGATAACGGAGTATGCATATTTCTCTTTGGAAAGAGCATAAATGTAGCCTTCGTACCACTGCTTTGTTAAAAACGCCATTTTGAATTTTAAAAAAAACTTTCAAGCCGCAGAGGATAATTTTGACTTTTAAAAACATAGTACAATTGCAATTATATCTTTTGCAGCAAACGAATTTTTATTACCGCTTACCAAAATCGTCTAAAAAATGTGCGAACAGCCTCTGTATTCTGTATAAGTAAATGCAAATCAAAATCTCTTAATACATTATCGATAAACCTTTTAAATGTCTGAGCTGCGTTTCTTAAACCAAAACGCATGCAAACATATTCATATAGTCCTATGGGGATGATCAGAGAGGTCTTAGGTATGTCTTTTTCCTCGATTCGAATTTGATGGTAGGCTTCGGCCAAGTCAATTTTCGAAAATAATTTATTTCCACTTAAAATTTGTAAAAGTCTTGTATAATGGGTGGCTTTGTTTGGAGAATATTCCACAATAACTATAATTGTTTAATCTTGCTCATAAAATGATTAGGATCAAGGTAGTTAATTTTGGGTGTATTGCCAATATATAAATTATTTAACATACTACCTGATTGCGTGATCAATTAGTCTCATCAATTAGTCTTGATCAATTAGTCTTCATCAATTGTTGAATTGCGTTGTGTTTTTAAAATAATCTAATCATCTGATTGAAATTGTAATGGATAGATTTTTAAACATCCTAACACATATAAATACATTACAATACATATCATATCTATTATCCTAACTAACTTATTTAATTCTTATACTTTTCAATTTCTATCTGTGGATTTCATTGTACTCAATTACATATAATTAACTTATTTATCAATGAGGTATTATTCAAATCGTTATGGATGAGCGGTAGATAGGCACACACAGTATTATAGGATCAATGATTGACTGCCACACGTACCTTTACTGACGCTTCATTTGTAGATATCGGCACGCGTCTGGAATCACGTTGTACCTCGCACGGCTATATATCAGGCGGGGGGGGTGTCTAGCAGGTTGCTGATGGCGGAACGACCTTCATTAGGTCCCCTGGGATCGGGTAGTCTTTCTTTTGTCTAGCGGTAAACTCTCGAGAATCACCTCTTTCCACCGTCGATCAGTCATCCGTCGGGTCAGGGCGCTCATCACGTCTCCGGACTCCCAGTTCCGGTGTGCATTCTCTGTCGAGCGGTCAAACTGTCGGGCATCGCCTCTTTCCACTATTAGTCTGTCATCCGTCTGGGCAGGGCTTTCTTTACCTATCCGGACATTCGGTCATCCTTTTTAGCCAAAATAAAATCTGTTTTTTAAATCCTTATCCCGCTTCTTTTTTTATATTTTTCTCTTCTGCCACTAACTCCTCCAATATTCTCTTGATCGGGCCAATATTTTTTCTGGAAGTTTCCATCCCGCCCTGCTGAAGGCGTTTATTATCATCTCAATATGAGAACCTTTCCCGGGACCGCATTTGATCTATACCGCTATCCTCTTGCTTCCGACCACTTATTATTTCGGCTAAGTCATTTTTCTCCCGTCTTTCATGCCTCTCTATTCACCTTCTTCTTTCTTAACGACTTATTTTTCTTTTTAAACGTTTCCCCATCTGTAATCTTTTTTCCGTGCCAGAATTGATCCGTTCCACCTCAACTACCTGGCGTCTCCTCGCGGCGTTTCTTTTCATACCCTAATTGCCTTTTTACTTCTTCCGGATCTAGCTACCTCCACCGCCTATTCACCTCCTGTATCCATCAATATTCTATTTTAACCTCTTCTACGGTCTATTATATCTCCCCTGTTCGTTTCATCTTCCGATATTTTCAAAGGTTCATTCATTATCCTTTTTACTCTATATAATGCCACTCTTTAACCGTGACATCTTGTATGTGCGGAATGAGGTAGCAATATGGAACAGTTACAGAATTCAATCTGCGAAAATCCCCACGTATTCGATAACCACCATCCTTCTTAGCCACCATGTGAATCGGGCTAGACCACGGACTTTTAGAAGGTCTTATAATTCCTTGTTTAAGTAATCGATTAAATTCCGTTTTTAGAGCAGAAAGTTTTCCCGGTGATAACCGCCTTGTTTTCGAAAAAAACAGGATGATAGTTTTCTACAGAGTAACCAACCCCACTAGTGATATTTTTCGCGGTGTAAAATAGATCTCGTTAAATTGGAATATATTTTCAGCATTTGTAAGTATGGTAAATTTTTAGCTTTAACAGTTATAACCAGCGTAATTTAACAAGGTATACCTATAGCAGAAACAGCTGTAGTACTGTTAATTACGCAACGGATTTTTAGGGAAGTCCACACGTAAAATTGGGAGTATTACATCAGCAATTACTAACTTAACCTACTAAAATTTCCCTAATCCAAAGTCGAGTTGTAAATGTTTAATACCATAAGTTTTATTTAAGTTATCTTTTGCAGCGTGCAAAAGGAAGTTACGTAATTCCAAATTTTTAGACTTAACCAATTTTTTTTTTTAAAAAGCAGTTTACAGTTGGAACTGTATCTATTAAAACCCTTTCAGTCCCAAAAGTTTAATACCCATTCTAAAAATATGAAATTCCTGAAATGTACTTATTTTATGTCCAGTATAAAGGAACAGAAAGAAAATTTTTTTATTTATTTATTAATCAAAATTTTAAATGATTCCAAATGGCATCATTGGGAATTAAGGGCATGAATTAAAAATAGAGTTGGTGCCATTTGGAATCATTAGGAGTTGATGCTAGGTGGAAAAAAGTAAATATTTTAATATTTTTTAATCGATACATGTATCTGAAGCAAATAATATATTTTAATGAATAAATAATGTATTTTAATTTTTTTAATAATGTATTTTAATAATATATTTTAATTTATTTTACATGAAATTTTTTAAAACAATTATTAATTTTGTTAAGACAAAATGATACATTGCATTTTCACACATTATCCTGGTGTACGATTTGATACACAATTTGCATCTTCTTATTCCTTCTATAGGAAGAGGCCAATGGCCTAAATTGTCAAATCTGACATCAGCAATGGGATTTGTTATTTTTGATTTCTTGACTACTGTTGGAGAACTTTCAGAGTTTTTTGGTCTCCCTCTAGAGCGCGGGCATTTATTAGCCATCAATAGTGCTTTTGAGACAGATGATTTAAAGTCATACAATGGCAAATACTTTGCCTTTGCTTCTGATATTTGCTGCAAACGTCTTCGATAAAGAAGCCATGCATTCACAATACCTATATCTAACAAATGGAAAATTATTCTTAGGTAATATCTTTTTGCACGTATGTCAACACGACAAAGTTCAACAAGCATATAGATAGGTTGTATGATGCATAGGCAATAGGCAAGCATAGGTTGTATGATGCGAATCAATTGTCAACAAAATGTTTATGATTTTTATTTCGTGGTACTGTCTCTGCTAAGCGTATTACAACATCACCACTTATCCCAAGCTTTGTCTTCTCGCCTAATTTTGAAGCAAATCAGTAGAAAAACACTTATATTCAAATAATACAATTAAAGTATCAAATTTTGTACAACCATGTGCCATAACCGCTAGCAATCGCAAATAAACATTTAGAGGTGTTCACACCCCATTGATAACTCCCAATGATGCCATTTGGAATCACTAGTTTTGGAAAAATAAACAACAAAAATTTCGGATAATTTGTTTTAAAAAATTGCCAAAATATGATTTTTACGCATATTTAAAAATGATAAGAGACTAATTTAAACATTATTATTTTCTTAATTACAACTAAAATGAAATTGATTTTAACTTGTTTTTCGATTTCAGCTGAAACTCAAACATCAAATATTTTTTCCTTTACTGGGATAGTGCTGCAATCTATTGGGTAAAGGAAAAATATTTTTGAATAGAAAAATGTAGAAATATTTTAATAAAATTTATTTGATATTACTAGCAGTTCTGGCGGCAGAGAAAAAAATTGTAAATATCATGATTCCAATTGGCATCACTGGGAGTGAAAGGGTTAAAAATCTGAGACCAGATTCTTTGTCCACAATGAACAAGTGGCTATAAGGCCTGCATGAATAAACTGCCGCTAATTTTGATGCAGTTATTAGTTTCCCGAATAGCTACATGATTTTTTACACTTTCGTGATTTACCTGCAGACTTATATTGATACCAACAAAGTCTTTTTTTCAAGTTTATGTGTTTTGGACCTACCGAGAGAACTAGAAAGATCTCCGACTTTCCTCGAAAAATTTCTACGTGCAAGACAAAGCTACGGCATATTTTGCTTAATCATATAAATTTCACCTTTCAAACCTTCTGTAGACTTCGAATTGGCATCGCTAGAAATGGCATTAAGCGTATCGGGAGTTCGCGAAATTTTGTCAGCCATTTCAGCGAATTTTCTCAAAGGTTCCTTACAAATTGACAAAATTTGTTAAGTATGCGTCGGTAATCTTTGTTGCCACAGTGTACGCACAACATCTTCATTAATTTTGCTGGACGCCAAATTTTGCATTTCCAGAAAAAACTGAGAAGGTTTTTTAAATCACTTAAAGTAAGATCTTGAAATAAAAGTCTCAGTTTCGAACTTTCCGAATAGGGCCCTTTACACGTACGCTCTTTCGCGAGTGCTTGCGCGCTTGAAAACTTGCAGACGCAATCACGCGTGCTTGCGTTTTCTCCTCATGCTGCGAGTTTTTCGGATGCTGGTTCTTTCGCGAGCGAATACTCGTGTCATTTTAAAGGAAAAGGGAAAGAACGTCCGTGTAAAGGTATTCGCTCGCGACTGACCGCATGAAACTGGCACGTGTGAAAAACTGGCACAGTTTTACTGGAGCGTTCAGTTAATTCGTTAGTGTTTTAGCAATCTTGTGTTATAGAAATGGACTTTCAAGAAGCAGAACCATTTCTGAAGCCTATCGAGACTTCATAGTAAAAAAAATACAAAGTCTAAGAGGCTCTTTCCGAAAGGAACTGAAGAAAGTCAGTGACAGTCAGTGTGGTGGTAGGTGAGCAGATGACGTCTACATATCTTCCCGGTTTTACTAATGACGGTGAATTACTAGTTTTACTAATGACGGTGAACCAGAGGATGGAAGCTTAAACGTTGACGAAACTGACAAAACTGCTATTTTGGTAAATGAACAAGGTGTGATGGAGGGTGGTGAAACTGCGCAGCTACAAAAAGTTGTAAGTTGAATTATTTTGCATTTATTTACAACTGCATATTACAGTTACACGTGTAAGCTAATAACATAGTAACTAAATACACTAATTCTTAATTTAAGCTCTTTCCATCGCAAACATACGATCTTGCCACTCAACCTTTCCGTTGGTATTGAAATATTAAAGTTTCTCTGTTTTGTTTAGCTTGTAAATTTGTATGTTCCAATATAAGTATTTTCCAGACACGAGGATTCGCGCGCGAAAGAACGAGCGTTTGAAAAACTCGCAACATGAGGAGAAAACGTAAGCACGAATGATTACGTATGCAAGTTTTCCCGCGCGTAATCCTGTACACTCCAAAGCACCTTTCCCTTCGTCTCCGACACCTTTACACATGCACTCTATCACGCGATATTGTGGTTTCACGCGGGAAAGAGCGTGCGTGTAAAGGGCGCTATTGTGCAAACTTATTGAAGATAGCTCGTTTAATCGCAGAATATTTGTCTTTATCTGGAACTGATAATATGCCTTACGTGTATTAACATTTTCATATCTACACTAGATACGACACAATAAAACATAGTTTCATCGGAAGAAATAATATGATCAGCAAGTTTAAACTGTCATTCCATCTGCAAAGACCATAATTATGGATCAGTTTACAGACGGGGGAAGGCATAAATGCTACACGAGCTCTCTCAGATCCCTCCATAATACAATAAATCACTAAAAGGTCTCAAAAAATACTTACACTTAAATTTTAGTAACTATAAAAATACTTAGTCTGCATAAGCAATTATAAAGCATTTTACAAAGCATCCATATAAAATTTCAGAATAATAATACACAGTATTTTAAGGAATTTATAAAGGTTTTTGGAAAAGCTATTAAAATACTCATACAAAATATTCATAGATCATTGTTGAAGTTGCTCACCATTCCGACTAGAGCAAAAATCTAAAAAAAATAACTAACTCACCCCGAAACGAAATACTTTAGAATTAAAAATCATACCCATTATTACAATTATGGAGAGGGAACATAACATTTCGCCATTAAAGTGTCATCCTGTCCGTTTCTTCCGAGCCTTATCCGAAATCACTAGAAAATTCAGAAAACTCAGAGTATACTATTCTTCAAACTCGATCAAAAAAGTTGCGCTGTCCTTGTCACCACTGTAAAGAACTATACGCACCGAGTCGAACACTGTAGTGGGGCAGGTGCCAATGTAGGGCAGGTGTACCAGAGGATGGTCTCTTGTTTCCAGAAGGGCACATCATTAGCTGACGTCATAAAAACAATAAATCTTACATACAACAACAATTTTATTCCTTTAGAAATAATTTGTGCACAATGATGAACAAGCTCGTCAGTTACCTGACAGCTACAAAACACATCCAAAGGTAGTGGTGAGAAAGTCTGGAAAAAGATTTGTATGTGTGGCCTTATACTTGATGCTGACGTACTTTGAGCTGGAAATCTGCATAACCTTTCAGGAATCTGTGACTTTTAGATTACGATAGGTTGCGATTTGCGACCGCTAAGCAATTCACCCCCCCACACACACCACTATTTGACGATGTTGGCAAGAATGGGTGAATCATGGCCAAACACAGCCTCAAGACGGAAGCGTTTGGCCTTGAAAAACGGCAGAACGTGATGATGAATGTCAGATCGGCACTCATATACCCAGATTCATTATTATCATCGATCGTACATGCAACTGGTGCTTCAGTCACTGCAAGGACCATTCATAGGCAGTTCAGAGAGAGGGGGGTGAGCTCATGGCGTCCCTTGCGCCAACTACCATTGAGAACTGTAGACCGACAAGCCCGTTTGGAGTGGTGTCGGACACATTTGACCTGGAATGTCACTGACTGGAATATCACTGACCTGGAATGTCACTGACTTCGAAATGAGCCCCGATGACCAGCGAATACGTGTCTGGAGACGACCCGGACAGCGTGGGAAACCAATCTGACAATCTTTCTTCCCTGCGGGCCAACAACTACGAGTGATGGTCTGGGTTGACATTTCATTTCACAGCAGGACCCCTTTGGTTGTCATCCGCGGCACTCTTACAGCACAACGGTACTTCGACGATATTCTACACCCCGATGTATTGCCTTTCATATCATGCCACCCTGGGCTTACATTTCAGCAAGATAATGCCTGCCCGCACACGGTGAGAGTTTCTACTGCTTGCCTTCGTGCTTGCTCAAAGCTACATTGGCCAGCAAGGTCGTCGGATCTCTCTCCCATTGAGCACGTTTGGATCATTCTGGACAGGGTCCTCCAACCAGCTTAGAATTTTGACGATCTAACACACCAATTGGATAGAATTTGGCATATCTAGCAGGAGGACATCCGCCACTTCTATCAATCAATGTCAAGCCAAATAACTGCTTGCATAAGGCCAGAGGTGGACCAACGCGTTTTTGACTGTTTCAATTTGTGAAGCTCTTTCTCGTGAATAAATAAAACATTTTTTCTCAAATTGTAATCATTTGTTTTTCCGTACATGTACATCACATCTACCGATTTTCGTCCCATTTGGATAATTCCTCCTTGGTGCGTTGTTTTTCGAACGAAGTTCTTTTACGCGGCTTAGAGTAGAGGGAAATGGCAGAAATCGTCACGTAAGTATAAAGCGTTATGCCGCCTCCTGGCAACCTTAACTCTCTTTCTCTTTTTTAGTGGTTTTTGCATCATCGGGATGGCGTGGTGCTGTCGGCTTGGTCTGGAGTGTGACAGTTCCCGAGTTCGGGCTTCATCGGTGCTGTCAGGTTTATTGGGTGATTGCCAGGTATTTCTTTTTCTATTTCTTTGTTTGTTCTTGTTTTTATTCACACGGGATTTATATTGTGTAATTATTGTAATTTTATAATGGAAAGTCGAGAAACAGAAAGTGCAGTTGTATGTGTGTGTGTGTGTTCGTGCAAGTATCGAGATTCGAGCAGCAAGCATAGTGCACTGTCAGCTGTATAACCTAAATTCTAAACGTTTAAATATTATTTAAACTTATTTTTTGTTTGTCATTGTTTTAATTCCCACGGGATTTATATGGTGTCATTATTTTATTTTTGTTGGTGATTAAATAATAAAATTAATCCGATTAAAAATTATGCTAGGTAACATCTAAATAAAAATTATAAATTTATATATTAAAATTTTTAATTTAATTTAAAAAATTGATTTTTTTTACTTACTTGGTATTGTCCGAACAACCTTAATAACGATAAAAAATTATATTAATTTTTATTAATATTTTAGAAAAAAAATTCTGAACGTGCTAAAAGATATAAATTGAAATTAAAAATGCCGAGGGAGATTCTAAATTACTTAACCAAAATTTTCATAAGCTTTCACTCATATTGGCTGGAGACTTCAACGTTAACTTCAATAATAAAGAAAAATTTGAAAAGCTCGCATTTTTTTTATCAGGTACATTTGATTTAAGTATTAATAATGACCCAGCGCAGTTCACAACGAAATACTGTATAACCGTTGATGCTGTTTTCTCGAGATACTTGGATAAAATTGAATCTCAAACATATGCATCTTATTATAGTTACCAGAAGCCAATAATTACCATGATACAATATAATGATAAAATTTAAAAAGAATATTTTCTTATTTGGAATTCTTTATATATAATTTGTAATTCACTATTTTATATTTAATTTTTTATTGATGACTATTTTTCCTGAAATATTAAATGAAATTTTTTAATTAAAATTCTTACTTTACATTTTTGCTTTGAAAAAATGATAAAAAATAAAAATAAAATATACAAATTAGAGAGAGAAAGAGAAAGAGAGAGTTGGTTGAATAAAAGGGGGCTGCGCTTTTTGGTGTGACAAAAATACACTAATATAATCAATAGAAATCTACATATTAAATCACGTTTAGTGTTGAAAAAAATAATGTAAGGAACTTCGTTCCTGACTGGGATCCCCCGACCACACAATGTATTTTTATTTAGTTATTTATTTATTGTTTTTTTTTGGGGGGGTGCTAAGAATGTGTGTGTATATGTATATATATATATCATGAGTTATGACATCTTTATTAGCTGTGACTTATTTGTCTTTTAAAGAGTGCGCAAAAAAATTTGATATAGTGTGTTCCATATGACAAATGTTAACTTTAAAAATATTGAATTAGGTTACTTCTAAGCTATCTACCAGGGCAAAACTTTTCAAAATGTTGTTGGAAGATATTTTTCCCCATTAAAATTCGGTTATGTTTCAAAAAAGTCAAGAGAAGTTCATTAAAGACATGACATAAATAAATGCTAAAAGTAGTATTTATTTATTATTCTGGTACAGCAATTGCAAAATGTAATGACAAAGAAGCAGTTTTGGGAAGAATCCATATAGACAGTCGTAGATCATTGCATGACTGTTGAATTTGTAACTGGCATATGTGTAGGAATTTCAGTTGTATTAGTTTCAGTAGTCGTTGTTGTACTATTCACACACCTTAAACTCTAGATTGGGGGAGAAAATTGATATTTTATTAAGAAATATTCCGAAGTTACTGCTCCAAATCGTTAGATAACAATGAATAGATAAATTATTTTTCCTTTAAAATATCTTTTAGTCCTCATATTTGAAAATAAAATATTTAATAAATAAATATTTAAAATATATTACAGGTGAAATTAAAGAAAACTTCCTCGAATTACTATGGTAAATCGATTCAAAAACTTAAGACAAAAAGAAATAGGGATTTAATAAACTGCATAATAAAAAATAGGTATATTAGATTTACAATTTTTAATGTAATACGTCTGCAGTATGCAATGTAGTAAAGAATTTTTAAAGTTTACAAAAAGTTTTTAAATTAACCGATGCAAAATGTAGAGAGTTTTATAACTTCCAGCAATTTTAATTCCAGAACACATTACGAAGTTTACCTCTTTTACTGCGTATGGCAGTCTCGCTAAATAAAAAGAAACGTAAATGAAAGTAAATCCTGTTATTGTCTATGGCTGACTGCTAACAGCAATGGTTGTCTGAAACTCACTGGTGGTATTCAAAATAAGAACACAACTCATTATAACTGCAATTGTCATCACCATAGCTATTTATATGGCAATATTTTCAACAGGTTGTATTGTACTCAGTTTTTATGCTATCGGTATGTTCAACTGTTTCTTACAGGTCTATATGGACGATCTTACAGCGATAAAATCATCGACTGCAACATAAAGAATATTTACTTGTGGAGAACCAACTAATAAGCAGTGCTATAGTACCTTTACATCACGATTCTTACTTTTTACAAACCAATTTGTATACAGAATACATAGCAAGCAGTAAATTTTACCTGTGTATCATTCTAAAGGCAAGAATATTCGTTTGGATTACAGAGGATAAAGAAGGAATTCCCAACCTTTTTACGTTTGCGGCCCTCTTGAGAATGATATTAAAAACTCAGGGCACCCTTCTTAATTTCTTTTCAGTTTTTAAAGTAAAAGCGGAATTCATATCAGGATCACGTCATTTTTAAGTTCAAATAAATGCTTACTGGATTGTTTTTTATTATTTATTAAAAGATATAAATCACAAAAATTCCAATAAAATATATTAATACAGTTCCAAAACAACATGGAATTCAGTGTAGTATTACACTAAAGGACAACAATAAAAATCACTAATAATAATTTAGTTTTATTTATGTCAGACTTGCGATTGGTTCTTAGAGAAAAATGTTTGATTCCAAGTTAATATTCATTTTATAAGAGCCCGATTAATATTATTTGTTATCCTAAATAAAATCTCACAACACCCCAAAATGTCGGTGCCCTCCTGTGCCTCGGTATGAAAGGTATGTTCTTTTGTTTCAACTGTTAAGATAATAAAAAACAACCTAGAAGTAGATTAGCAGCTATTCCAATAACCATAAGAAAGCATATATCAATTTAGAATTTATAAATAATCGTTTCAGGAAAGGTCTCATCTCCAATACAGTTAAATTTCTCATTAATTGCTTTAAGGAATATTTCAAAGAACGCGGCATGGTATGCATGCATTTTACTCAGATGAGAAAAGTCAAACATGCATAGCTCCTATCTGCTCTCCAATAAGTACACTGCTGGCCACCCAAATTGCAACACCAAGAAAGACAAGAGATATCACAACAAAATTTATTATGTAGATAACATGTTGACCAAGTATCAAATGATTAAATTTATAGACTTCTGTGAAGTGTGGTTCCTGCCAAAATCAGTAGCCAGAGTAGCCGCCATTGTTGGAGATCACCGCTGTCACAGGCCTCGGCATTGATTCAAAGAGACTTTGGATGAGTTCTTGGGGTACAGCAGACCAAGCAGCTTCCACATGTTGCAAAAGTTGATCGCCTGTGGCAGCTGGGGATGGAATCTGGGTCAATCGTAGAGCAACCATGGACAACATGTTTTCTATCGGCGAAAGATCCGGAGAGCGAGGCGGCCAGGGAAGCAATTCAATCTGGCGATTGACGAAGAACCGTTGGACAATGCGGGACACGTGTGGTCGCGCATTATCCTGTTGAAATATGGCTGTGGGCAAGCCCTGAAGGTAAGGAAGGACAACTGGCTCCAACACCTCGGAGATGTTGCGCTGGCTGTTTAAAGTACCGGCAATGCGTACTAGAGGTGTGCGAGAGTGATATCCAATACCACCCCATACCATAATACCTGGTGCAGGACCAGTGTGGCGGTGCATAACGCAGCTGTTCAGCATCCTCTCTTCACGGTGTTTCCAGACTCGAATGCGACCATCGTGGTGTTGCAGACAGAAGGGTGACTCGTCAGTAAAGACAATTTCATTCCATTCTGCCGTCCACATCCTTCTGTCATCGCACCATTGGCGGCGGAGACGTCTGTGGTTCAGCGTCAAGGGTATACAAAGCAATGGACGTCTTGCGGACAGACCACTCTGCTGTAAACGGCATCGAATGGTACGCGCAGACACTGGATGATGCGTTACAGACTGCATGTGCTGTGCTATGGTTCGTGATGTGACTAAGCGATCCGTCACTGCCATGCGCACAATTTGCCTGTCATCACGTGAAGTGGTGCGCTGAGGTGGATGCGATCGAACACGCCGGTCCGTCGTACCCTCCTGCATCCAACGATCACATATCCGCATTACAGCTGTTTGGTTTCGTCCAACACGACTACAGATTTCAATGAAAGATAATCCACAATCTCGGTAGGCCACTATCCTTCCTCTGTCGAACTCGGATACTTGATCAAAAGATGATAGCTGTTTTCGACGAGGTATAATTGATCGTTTTTCTGAAAAAACCACAAGAAAAACACAATTGCCGAACTTGAAATCGTCGAAATCTCCAAGCCTTAAATAGCGCTTTGAAGTGGCGCCACAGGCGCGCGTGATGTGCGTCTGCGCTGAAATTCTAATCATTTGCATATCTCACCTCCGCTAATATATGTTGTAAATTTCATGTTATTTGCATGTTTCCTTCAGGGTGTTGCATTTACAGTGGCCAGCAGTGTATATATAAATTTTTACGTTCTGAAAGGAAACATTTTATTTTAAAATTACTTTTATAGTGGAGGGAGGATTTCACTTTGACTTTTTAGAAGTCCTGTGTGGATAAATTTTTAAAAGCAATTATGGGAAACCATTGGGAACATTTCAACCAGGCTGCTAACTTACGACTGGTCACAGAAGCGTTCTGATATTTTCCATAGGATGAAACCTGTAACTAAGTTCTTCTATAGCCCAGTGTCTATTTGGTCTATTCATATTCTGATAATAGTTATTCTTTATCACATAACGATGTTTAGTTTTACTGCAATGGTAAACATAAAATGGTATTACAACTCAAAAGTTTTAAATCTCGTTTCTGATGCAGAAAGATAAATTTCAGAAATCCAATACTCAGGTTTTTGGATAGCCACTGAAGCTACTGTTTTCCTTTAAACCAGTTTTCCCGGCATACAAATAAAATTCCGAAATTTGATTATCGGATTGGGTTTTTTGTATCGGAATTTCGTTTCTTCTTGGGTTTGTGTCAGTGTAATTACCGAAAAAAAATTAGAATGAATTTGCATTAAAACTTAAATTTTATCTTAAATCTTTTTTTTTTCCTCAAAAAATTTTAAGCACAGAGGTCTGGATATTGAATGTTGTTTTCACAAATCAGTATCAATAAAAGAAAGTAAACATAATATGTAATAATATCATAAATTTCGTCTGAGTTAATGTTACATTATGTAATATTTTAAGTCAATTTGTGGTTAAAAGTCTAAAGCATTTCTTATGTTAAATCTATTCTATTAGTTAAATGTATATAAACCTGCTTTGATATTTAAGTATTTAATAATGATACGGATAATAAATTGATTTCTAATGCTTCATTTATCTTAAAAAATCGAACAAAATGTGTAAAGAAATTGAACTTACAACGCATTCAATTCCATCATTACATTGACACTCTCTGAAGCCTCCGCATAGCTGAACTAATAAAAATATAAATTTAAATGTCATATCTTGTTCTAAGATGACAAGCCAAAGAAGTAGTTCCAATTCAAGTGCTTTATATTTAAAATGATATATTTTTTTCTAATCAGAGTATTCGCACTATTCAAGCACGTGTCATCAGAAGTCTGTTGCCAAAATAACCAATTCTAAGTCCATTTAATGTTTAAAGTTAGGAATGTACAATTTATTCCTTATCCTGTTGGTTTAATGTTAGGGAAAGTCATATAGTAAAACATAAAAGATAATTTAAAAATAACTTACAGTGATAGTAATTTCAAAATTATTTTATTTTGCAACATTATCTCCCCTAATATTTATGCGCCTATTCCATCGTTTTTTAAGGGCTCCATTACCAGCTGCATAAAATTCTTTGGGTTGTTGTCTCAACCAATTTAGGACTCATGTCTTCATCATATGTATAGTGTTTGAAAGATCTCGTTCAGTATCCTAATGGAGGAAAGACATGTTTAACATAATAATCATTGGTGATGAATCGGGTTCATCACCATTAACCCGAATCAAAATATGATTCAATGCAAACACTTTGTAGATGATGAAAGAGGTTGAACTTGAAGTCCTATGTTGCTGAGACAGCAATCCAAAAAATTTCATGGGGCTGGTATTCAGGCACTGAGAAAACGATGGAATTAGTGTATAAATATTGGTGGAAATTATGTTGAGAAATAAAAATAGTTTAGAAGTGATTTTAACTGTAAGTTATTTTTTAATTATCTTTTGGTACTTACTTAATGACTTACCCTGTTATATTTGCGTATTCATTCTCAAATATTTTCTTGAATACGTGTACAAAACTAATGCAAGATTAGGCAGATAGTTAATAAGGAAATAAATCGATATGTATAATAAATAAACCGACATATATACTCTTGTTAATAGATGCATTTAAATAGTTAAGAAAAGTTTTTAATCAATATTAATATTCATAATTTTAATTCAGGGAATTAAAGAAAAGTTTTACGAAAGTTTGATATCTGTTTTATAATATTTTCTGAAAAACGTCCAAAAGTAAGGCATTTTTAAAGAAATTTCGGAACTTAATTGATTTCACATTTTTATAATTCGACAATAGCTTTTTATTATTTATAAAGACACTTATCTTCTGCTCCAGTACTGCATCTGCCCACACCGAGAAACCCCCGAAGCGCAGCATTCATTCTTCCCTTGACATTGCCGCAGAAAACTGCAACTTTGTTGCGAGTAAACAGAAGCCACAATCTACGTAACAGAAAATAGGAGATATATATCAGATAGTAGATATATGTGTCAGACAAGAGTATATTGGAATTTCTTTCAAGATGAATTCTGCTTATTCAGATCGATTGCCTTAACTTAATATTTAATAAATTCTTTAATTTAGTAAACTTTATTACTCTAACTCTTAAAATAAACAAAATTTTTTTTAAACTAATGGTTATTAAAATTTCATTTATTTTAATAACCATCAGTTTAAAAGCACAAAAAGACTGTAGAGGTCATGTTGATCTGTCTGTTAAACAACTGATGTGAAACCCTCTGTTCTGGCAAGTCTTTTATATTGTAATTTGGCCTTGGTTTTGTCGATTTTTTAGCTGCATTTAACTGCCAAAACTATGACAGTTAACGTCAGTTCACTGTCAAAAAAAAAAAAAAAACGCATGTGTGGTAGGTTTAATCAGAAAATGCATGTGATGACAACAACTGATATTGCCTTTCCAACTTTAATCTGTTGCATATAAAGAAAAGGGCTAATTAAGTTCAGTGGATTTAGTATTGTTTTTTTATCTTCAGTTAAGAAACTCTCCTGTCAAACACAGAAACGCCATTTCTCAAAAACGTCATTCATTGTGTTTTTGGGTGTGTGGGTTGAGCAATAATTAAGAATTCCAGATATAACTCAAAGTACAATATGTGATAAGCATATGGTCAAAGATTTTGACGACAAAAATATTTTGAGGAAATAGTGATGAATAAAGGCGTGAATATTACCTTTTTTTATAAGTAAATTTATTGAATGAAATTTCTGAAAATTTGCTATACATTGAAAGTCCTCATACTATATTTTAAGATTTTACGTTTTTACATACGCATTTGCTGTGAAATTTTTCAGCTGAGGTACCTCTCGTAAAGAAAAAAAACAATAAGGAATGTTAAATTTAAAGATTCCTCGACGTAAATATAATAGTTAACAATCAATTAATTTCGCTAAATTCTCTGAAACGGCAAATTATTATTTATGTCAAAAATGTTTATGTCAAAACTGCCAATATAGAGCGGGATTTATAAAAAAAATAACATGCAGTGAAACGCGAGGAACAGGTCACCGGTGTTTCTAAGGAAAGCTACTTAATATAAAGTTAAATTTATTCTAAACTTCGCTGCGTCATACTCTGTTCCACTCAAAATTTACCCGTCTCTTTAGAAAACAGTTCGTGCATTGTAACCATAAACTAACAATTGAGATATATAACCTTTTATAGAAAAGTTCCAGGCCCGACCTCGGTAAAAAAAGTTTATTTAACTTAGCCACTTATGGTTCTGGGACATGTCAAAGTAGTCCCTTCGGCTATCTATGCGCATCTGCCACTGTTTGATTTGCGTGTAGGAGTAATTATTCTCTGCAGATGTGAAGGATCATTCTAGATATTGCTTAACATCTTCTGTTGTTTTCCCTATCGTCATCCAGGTGTAAGCGGGAACAGTCCACCTTGTTTTAAAGATTTTTTAGGCTTAAATATTCCAATGGCTTACCTCAAAATATACTTTAGCCTTAATTCAACCCATTTCTTTATTCTATCTATTACTTCATCATGAATTTCAAAACTGCGCTGTTCGATTGTATATACTCTACTATTCAAGCAGAAATCTATAGTTTGATTACAAGAAATAAAGCTTGCAAATCAGTCCAAAAATCGGAATAGCAGAAGCCCTTTTATCAAAGATATGGATCTCTCAACGATATAGATATCTGAAACTCTAATAAACTTATTATAGAATTCATTACATCCATGTAGAGTCTCTATTTTTCCCATACAATATGCTCCTTTTCCTTACTATATTGCTTACTTTTAAATTTATTAGAAAAAATGTCGATTTCACCTGCAATGTCTTTAGGTGATTAGACATTTTCACATAAAATATCATCATTAATAGCTTCTTCATACGTCAAATCATCCGAATCTGGAGGGATAATGACGATTTAGGTTCATCATTATCTTCTGTTGAGGACGATTCCGGATTATCATTATCATCTAGTTCATGAAAATACTGCAATGACTCTTCCAATGTCAAAAATCGCTATTTTTAGAGACAAACTTATTTGAATTGAAAGAAAAACCAATTTACTGCATAAAAAACTACGCAGCATATCAATATCTTAAATAATACACATTAGGCTGATGTTGCCTTTTCGCAACATTTAAAAAAATATGAATTGAGAAACATAAAAACAAAAATTATTTCTTACTGTTGAAGCCATTTTGTTCTTAAATATCTAGTAAACTCGGAACAAGCATCAAATCGGAAATTTGAGATGTGCTGCTATCTACAGTTATTATTTGAATTTAGTAACTTTTTCCCTTTTAAAACAACAGAAATTTTTTTTTTTTGCAAGTGCTAAAAGCGGGCAAATGTGAAAACAAGAAATTTATTATGAACAATTAAAGTATAGAAAATAAAATAAAAATGTTACTTCGACAAAACTTAGAACATGCCTTTAAAAAATACAGAAATTAATGTTTGGTTTTCGCAACGCCAGTCTTAAAAGGGTTAAGTAGTGTGTCCCGGTCTAATTGACCCTCGTGCAGCAAAATAATGACCGCAGGACTCCAAACGAACTAACTATAATTTTTTCTATGAACTCAAAATTTTTGTAATTTCTTACGTATTATCAGTCTCGTGGCGCGAAACACGAGAAATGTCCAGGATATTTCAGAAATCAAATTTTTACATTCGTAAAACTTTTTAATAATAACCTTTGAGTAAAAATACAGTATTCAGTGACTTAAACTATTGATTTCTACAAGTTGACTCAAAAGACCTTGAGATATTTTAAAAGTTTAAACACAAGGTAGGAACTATAAATTCACATATGCGTTAATTTATATATCATTCCCAAATTTCGTCGTACTGGCGTAATAGATTAATTTTTGATATACCAGTCAACAGACTGCTTTATCAGACGGAGTAGCCATTTTACAGTTTTCGCTTTCCCGTATCAAATAGCGCCGCCTTTTGGGCACAGAAAAATACTCTAATATATACGGTAACACATCTGTGAATTTACAGTTCTTACCTTTTGCACTTATTTTTGGTATAAATTTTTAAAATGTGTGAAATTGTTTTGGGACACCCTGTATAATACTTTCATATATAGCTTTTCATTTTTCTGAAATCTTAATTTCAGTGCACATCTTTATAGCTTTGTGCATTTAAAACTCATAACAAGAATAAAGCCATATTTTGTGGATATATTATGGATATGTATGCAACAACTTTCCCCCCCAAAAATAATTTCTGAAACGTCCTATACACGAAAATATGGGGTTACACTTCAAGTCTCGCTGAAATGTAAAAAATAATAAATGATATTATTTCTTTAAACTGATAAGAGATGGCAGTATTAACCATTTTTCTGCTCATTTAACTGGAAGACATTCAATGTCAGTGGAAAAAAAAGACAAAATTTAGGCGTGCAAATGGCGCCCTTCAAAGATTTAATCAGTGGGTTGCGGTCTAATTAACCATCATGTAGCAAAAAATGACCGTAGAGCTCCCTAGGAACCATCCATAAGTATTTCCACAATCTCATAATTTTTGTTATTTCTTACATATTATCAGTCCTATGGCGCGAAAAATGAGAAATACCTACGATGTATTAGAAATCAACCTTTTACACTCATAAAACTTTTTGATAATAATATTTGAGTAAAAATACAGTATTCAATGACTTATTCTATTGAATTCTACAATATTTTCAAACATATCTTTTTTGTTTTTCAGAAATCTTAATTTCAGTGCCCATCTTTATAGCTTTGTACATTTAAAACTCATAACAAAAATGATGCCATATTTTGTTCATATACTATGGTATGGAGGCATCAAGTTTCCCCCAAAAAATAATTTCTGAAACATTCTATATGGTGTTTCACTTGATGACCCTGCCGCTGAAATGTACAAAACAATCTATGATGTGTTTAATTTTTAAGATAATATTTTTTTTGCTGCATAAATAATGGGAAAAGAGTCTAAGTTCTGCCGTTGATGCAAGATACAAAAAAGTCAAAACAGAGATGAATTTTGAAAAACACATGAAACACCTGATGGATAAAAACAGGTCTCCCAAACCTGGGTTTATAAACCTAGATCCCAGTTTCTCAGTGACCATAAGGGTTTATGTGTTTTTGTTTTAAAAAATATCGCCAAATCTGGGTTTTTCCCTTGTAAGTTATAAATGTAGCAAAATAATTAATAATTATTAACCATTGTAAGCATAATTAGTTATATAAATAGGTTTTTTTTATGTCCAGTGGCAAGTTAAAAGACACCCGAGATCACAATAACACAGAAAAAAGAGAACATAACAAGAACAAACGTGACATCAGTAAATCTATAAACTTAGGGCGGCTCTCGCCACCCAATAACACTCCCAAATTGCAATATGGGGAAGAACAGGGCAAATGCGAAGATGAAAAAAGTCCATTTCCTCTGTAAGATCACAAAGAGTACATAGAGGGTCCGATGTGAGATTGATGGAATTTCTAAGCCACTTGGGAATTTTGCGAATCTGTTATATCCATGGTTTACCACTATTTTTATGAGTAAGTTCCTGGAAAAAGGTGGTCCTGAAAACCTTCTTAACAATAGCCCTGATGGAGTGATAAGGGAGACCAGAAATTGTCGTTTGCTGGACAGAAGCACCCTTCTTAGACAAGAAATCAGCAGTCTCATTTCCCTGAACACCACAATAGGCAGGGATCCATTGAAGCACAACCTCTTTGCCGTTACTGGAAAGCCAATTAAGGAGATCAAAACAGTGATCGACAGTAGAGGTGCCAGAGGCACTCTGGGTATCAATAGCCTGAAGAGCAGCCCTAGAATCCGATAGGAAAACCTCCCTGGTGAAAAATTCATGCCGAGAGTATAGCTGAATCAGGGCTCGGTGAATTGCCGCTACTTCACCGTCAAAAGCACTAGCATGAGGGCCAATAGGAGTGTAAGAGGAGAACAGCTCACAATGAACACTGGCACTGGCATTAATGGAGCCATCCATTCTAGAGCTATCAGTATACACTCGCAACCAATCCTCTTCCTGGTAGCGAGTGTTTAAAGTTTTATATGTCAGGGTGTTGAGCACGTTTACACTAGATTCAGACTTAAGAACTCTCTGTTGGAGTTCGAGGCAGATGGAGAAATTCCTGTTTTCAACAGGGTTTCGTAATGGCAACCCTGCCATTACGAAACCACCAGTTATATAAATGTAGTTGCCTACCAGTTATATGCCTACCATTTATATAAATGTAGTTGTGTAATTTATTGATATAATTATGTAAATTAATGAAAGAACAATGATACAAGTGGAGATCAATTCAACTGAAAAGTCATATATCTCTCGCTTACGAAACCATCCCAGAATTTTAATATTCGTCGCGTAAAATCATAGATTGATTCAATATCACTAAGTAGGGATTTTTATCACACTTCGTGATCCATTTCACTATTTTACCTCACTCCTCTGAGTGCGTAGAAAAGAGTTTGTCTCATAAGCTAATAGGGTCACAACAAAACACAGACATTCTCTTATAACTGAAAGTGGGAACTGTGGTATGATGGCTGAATGGATAGTTATATATCACCAAAATTGTTGTTTCTTGCTACCTAAAACAGAACTGGAAAAAAAACGTAATAGAAGGAGCACTTTCTACACGATAAAATTCATCTATTTAGAAAAATATACAAATAAATAAATAAACAAAAACATCTTATCACTGCGCACCCGAGAATTTGCATAAAAGGCAAGTAAAACATAAAATACAATTTCACGACTATGTAGTCGACAGCGGTGCTAGTATCTCGGGCTATAAAGATAAGGGATGTATACCGAAAATGTTGTAAGCAGAAAAATAAATAACAAAGAAATTTCACTGCAACTTTAATTTATGCAGCAAATTCACTTCTCCCTCCTTCAATGTGACCACAGTACTTGGGGACAACACTTCCTGAACAACACTTCCTGCATCCTGAACACAACGTTCTCAATGGCCAAGCGCAACATGTCACCAGGAATGTTCATCGAAGTCTGGGAAGTGTTGTCCTTTTGGGCCACCAAGTTCGAGTCTCCACCAAAATACACCTGAGACTTTAAATAACCCCACACAAAAATGTCACATGGGTTAGGTCCGGGGAGCGAGGTGTCTAGTGGCCATGCAAGTGGTAAAGAGTGACTGATGACCCTTTTGCAAAACGAAGAAGCAACAGACTCCACCGATTTTTATAACCCAAAATACTTGCGCTGCTGACTACTATGTAGTTATGAATTTGCATTTTGATGTTTTACTTGACTTTTATGCAAATTCTCGGGTGCGCCGACAACAACAGCGCCATATCGTTCCCTATCGGTGACTTTTGGAACAAATTGTTTTTTCCCAGAAACACTTTCCCATGTCGTTCTTAGTCCCTTTATCAATTTTGGTGGAATTCCGGCTGATAGATCGCGCTACAGATGGTTCTGAGTAGTGTCAGTTTAAAAAAAAATCACCCTGTATAAAAAACAGGCAGAAATCTTTTAAATAATACCGGAAAATTTTTTAATTACATTTGTCTCTTCCCCCTTTTCCAAATACCAGAAATATTGGCTCTTCGGACATATTGGTGTGGTAAAATAAGGAATGCATAAACCATGCATAATGTAATTAGGAGTTAAAAGGTCACGGCATATAATGAATCCCTTAAAAAGTAAAAGTTAATAACTAATTTTACTTTTAAAAGGATAATTTTTTTGTACTTTACACCGCAAAAAAATAATCTTGAAATAAGGTCATTGTAGTGATGCAACCATCAAGAAAGGGAAGGAAGGAACAAGTAGATGAAAAGGAATTTTACAAACTCATGACCGAAGAAAAATTGGTGCTTTTCGAAAATAAACAGCGAGAAAAATTCAAAACATACATAATAAAAAGACAGACTTGCAAGAGTTTATTTTATGTTTTAAAATAAGTAATGAAAAGCTTGAAAAAAAATCCTTTTTGCGAAGCAGGAAAGAGACAAAAAAGAATTCTTTGGAGGGATAATATTATAAATTCTTGATAGAGGCAAAAATAGTGTTGTGTAAAAAGAATCTCACAGAAAAATAGTTAACAAAGACACTTAATTGAACAGAAATTAAATAAATATTTATATTTTCCAAAAGGAGAAGGAAAAGAAAAATCTCTTTTGAAGTGCAAGCATTGAGAAGAACTTAATTGCACTAGCTTGCAGGCTCAAGTGTTACTCCCAAGGTGTTAGTATACTTGTACCAATACACTTGTGGAAGGAGAATTAGGTTAAGTTGTAGTATTTATGACGGTTATTGTAGAAAAATGAATAATTAGTAAAGTTGTTGCATTATAACAGATGGGAAGATTGCGACAGCACATCGGGAAAAGTTATTGCAATTGTGAATCAATTGAAATGCGCTTCTTAACAATTGTAGACACTCAAGAACATGTTGCACTATTAAACAGGCCTTAAAATTAGTTCTACAGTTGGTTTGAAAAGATTTCCAGAATATTACTCGCGTATACTATTAGATACACTGTTTTTAATTTCAGTACTTCGTGTTCAGAACGGGAACCCCGTTGAGACGTATATCCGGCATTTCTCAGTTATCTGCATTGCGCTGTATTGTAAATAGAATTCAATATAGGATTTTTCTGCGTATTTCCCATTATACTGTATCATATCCCAAATAACACATATCGTCGGCCTAAAAGCAAATTTTCGTTACATCGTTGGGAGGAACGGATACCGTTGGCAGAACTTGCAGAAGCAAATATGGCCCAACTGCTAAATGTTTATACTGGGCCAAAAATTATAAAATGTTGTCATCCCGACTGCAAATAAGTGTTGATGCTCCAACAATAATAAAATGTTGTTGTCTCAAGTTCAAATGAGCGTCGAATTTATCCTGACGATTGGGCCAACTAACAGCGAACCGTTGAGGAGTTGCAATGCCAATCGTTGTTTCAACATAACCCCAGGGGCCAAAACTAACTGCTAGCCAACAACACTAAAAACGGTTGCCCAACAATATCGCAATTCTTTTCTGTTACTTAGCATTATATTAAATCATGTTTTACTGTTATGTTATAAATGAAGAAATGCTAAAGGATTTTTATTTAGTATAATTAAGAGAGCTAATTAGAAGTACAGAAGACAGATTTTTTCCCTATATAAAGTAGTGTAATCGTTTTTTAATGAAATTTTAATCATTAAAATATAATATTTCACGTTTAGCACTTATTCATTGATTTCTATAAAACTGGCCAAAGCTATTTTATTATGGTTTCTCCTTTTTTGCAAAAAATATATTTTATCGTGGATAAATGACACTTTTTTGCTGGATTTATTTACTTCATGGGAAGCAATCATGGTTGATATATGAGAATTTTGCTTCCTGATCTGTATTTTAACTTTAACCCAGTTTATAATGGATATTACTTAAATTATGTATCAAGAAGATGTAATCAGAATTGAAAAAAACGATAGTATGTTCTTTGCTAATTTAGTAAGACTGATGCGCTTTATGATTGATATTGTTTCAAGTATGATGTATGTATCAGATATTATAATGATTTATAAAGTTGATAGATTTTGTTGCTTATAATCTATATTTTGAAATCGATTCATTTTCTGATAAATATACTTAAATAATTGAATTAATTGAGACACTCATAAAAAACACTGGACTGTTGTTATAATCAATATTTCGGCTTTGATATGTTATATGAAGGTCAATATTTACTGTTTTCAAGTTGATGTTAAAATTGCTATTTACTAAGTAATTGGATTGCGTTATCTATCTATATTTATTTATTTATATATGTTTTATTTGAGTCAAAACAGGTATCGGATATTACATCAGTGAAATGACCGATACCTATTTTGAATTCATATATAAAGTTGAATATATTCATATATAAAATCTGTATATATACACTGCTGGGTATAAAATTGCAACACCAATAAAGAGGGATAATACAAACGTCAAATTCGCAAGAAAGGAAGAAGATACTGGGATATGAAAATGAGTAGCATTTAAGAGCAAACGAACGACGCAGGAGGGAGAAACGGTATCTCAAACTCTTTATAATCCAAAAGCAATACTGGCCATGCCCGAAGGTACACAGTAAGTAATGACTGACCACTAGATGTAAGATGGCTTACAAACTTCAACAATTAAATTACATTTCTGACATAATTCAAACAACAAACTTCAAAAGCCTCATAGCTCAATACACGAGAAAAACTCAAATACATCCATAACTGCAATTAATCATATATATGCAATTACTAGAATTTATACCATAACAATTGATACATAAAATACAATGTTTACTTTCAAATTTAAACAACAAATCAGAACTATAAACTTTAGCTTTAAATCTAAAAATAGCACCTTTACAACAATATAAGCATAACTACTAAGCACATAAAACATTTTCAAAAACGTCCATATCTTCAAAAACATGTTCAGATCCATCAGACTTAACTGCTTTGATTACTGGACATTTCCTAATTGGTTCATCTTTGTTGGATATTCCTGATGCTCCGCGGAAAATCGCGCTACCAGACCCAAGCCCAAGAACAAAAACCAAATTACTAATGGTAATCCAAATCTTCTTAATGGTAAATATTTTAGGTACTTACAAAAAACAAATACATGCCAAGTCTTGCCATTCCCAACAAATTTTGGAATATGAGGTACCCTGTTCAGGGGACCTCACATTCCTAGATTTGTTTCTTAAACTCTGTATAAAAGGAATGTTACGCAGCGGGTTTCTCAGTCGGAAATCGCATTTTAATATTGGTTGTTTGCGAGATGACCGCGATATTGCTACTTGCAGTGGTCGAAATACAATGACTGTCATGTGAATATGGAATCGATGGGTTCAGGACGGACATACTGAACGCCATGCAGGATCTCAACGGCCTCCCGCCACTATCACGCGGCGACAGCGGTGCGGCCAACGACAAAAATGGATACTGGAGTAACACCACGTCGTTATTCAGACGAGTCCCAGTTCTGCGTGCAGCGTTATGATGAACGTATCCGTGTCTGGAGGCACCGAGGAGAACGCACGTGGCTTGCTTGCATTCGATATAGTATTCGATATAGGATTGCATTCACACCTGCACCTGGTGATGGTATACACAACCATGGATATTACGACACGAGCAAATCTCGTTCCGGTTGTCGGTAATCTGGACAGACTGTAAGGACAGTTACTAATACTTAGTTCAGTATCAATGTTACAACAGCACAGGATAAATAACACTTAGTTATAACACGCAGTTAAATAACACTTCCACCTGATCACGTGCCTTCCACGTCATCCAGGCGAATTCATTGCAAAATGTAGGGGTGGTCATAATGTTTTGGCTCTTGAGTGTATATATATATATATATATATATATATATATATATATATATATATATATATATATACATATATATATAATAGTTGAAAGAGAAAACCAGTAAAAGCACTAAAGCTACTTGCAGCCAGGAACTAAAATCATGAAAATATAAGTATGAAAGAGGTTATATATATATATATTATATACTAATAGCTGTTGTCTCTGTATAACATTTCCGGGCTGTATTCATCTTTCGATTGAAGCACTCAGTAAACAAATGCCGGTTAGGCTTAATTTCAATTTCAGATGTGGATCAGAATGTTTTCTTACCTAAAAACTAATATCGTCTCCATCAAATCACGTTTGTTCAGCCTATTTTTCTATAAAACATTCAGAACTAAAAAAAATTGGATGATTTCAGCTGTATATTTAACAGTTTTTAAAAATCTGTTTACTTTTGCGATGAATTCTGAAAGTAAACAAAATTGAATGTGAATGAATCAAGTAGCTCAAGTATTGATGTCGCGTAGTGAGCTGTAAAAAACTGGATCGCTGTCTTCTTCTTCAATCGCATGAAAAACTAAATAAATAAAAAATAATGAAAGCGTTTGCTTTTACAAGGTGTGGATTAAATGCAATATTGTTAGATAATTCGGGATATTTATTAACTTATATATTTTAACTTAACTATTTTTAGTCTTTCATATACTTTTTCAATTGTGACGTCATTATTAGTATTTTGACGTCAAAATGGCGTTTTACCTTCTAGTATATATATATATATATATATATATATATATATATATATATATATATATATATATATATATATTGTAACGTCGTCGGTTTATTCAGGGTAATAAACCACCCAAGCGCCAGAGCTCGCTTTTTAGATGGGAGCCTGGTTCCGAGAAAACCAAGAGGCTTCATTTAATTATCAGTGGAAAATGTAAGCCTTCAGTTTAAATTGGCTTTCATGTATCTTACTGAAACTGGTTGGCGCCCCGACTCCAAAGTGTGGGAAGGCAGCATGCTGTGTGTTTCTTTGCTTTCGAGTCCAAACGTCGCTAACCTCACCGAAATGAAGCACCCCCTGGAGACAGCTGAAAGTCACCGAGCGTGGGAGCGAAAATTGAACGGTGGCTTCCGCCGCATAGAACATGCGGAAAATATTGTCTCGACAGACTACAGTCCCGCAGAGGTGCAATGAATTCACAGACCCTCAGTTTCGAGGTGGCAAAGTGAAGAGCAGAAGTGCCCGAAACCGGGATCCACATCAGTGAAGGATTGGGTAAAAAAAAAAAAAATCCCAGTTGCTGGTCCGCTCAGTCGTCCCTCTGTTAAAGTCTTCGTGACTATTTTGAGGGATAAACCTCTCTGGTAAAAAGTGGAGGGTCTTTCGTAGAGTCTTCATGACTTTTTAGAGGACAGTCCCGAAGAGAGAGCAGTGCCGATAGTGTGCTGTTCGGAGACCCAGAGCCGCGAGTCCCTATAGTTGGTGTTGGGCCTCGCATATTCCCGTCTACAGCAGTGCCGTGAGTGTGCGAGGTGAAAGCCAAGGAGCGCGCGATCCTCTGTGAGTGTTGGGAGTAGAGACCCTCGATTTGGGACTGTGAGAGTGTTCGAGAGCGTCTGTGAAAATATTGGGACGGGACGGTCCCAGATTGCTGAGCGGTGAGATCTGAATTACTAGTGACTGTTTTTTTTTATCGAATATCTCTCATTTGCAGACGAGTATAGTCTCTGCTTGTATATATATATATATATATATATATATGTATATATATAACATTAAACATCCCATAACACTTTTAAATTCTAAATTTTTCTAAATTTCCTTTGGCGTTCCAGCTAATTTCACTTCCTTTTCTAAGTTCTAAATTTCCGTGGTTTAAAAACCTTAACATGACTTCCTTTTTCCAATCCTCGTAGCGTGGGTACCTAAATTAAACACTACTGAGCATTATCACGTCACTTTTAAACATTAACCAATTAGACACCACTGCAAAGTTCACATGACGAGATCGTCCTATAAAAGACCTCGCACATGTAGATGTAGAGCTTTTCGTCATTCTTAATCGCCCCGAGAAGCTGTGTTTCCGTGTTTCTTAAAATTAAAATGTAGTTCGATAATATTCTGCATCGCGATTTATTCGTCGGTCAAGACTACCTCAATTTTTATATACTCGATGTGACATGGGGAACCCAAACTTCTTTTTAATTCGTCCTTCCGGGGCAGGGTCCCCATGTTAAATATATATACAGGTGGTTATCAAAATAATGGAAACACTGAGAAATATCATGAAAACCTTCATTAATACGGGGCAGGATCACCTTTGTTGTGTAATACCACCTGATTCACCTTGAAATTGGATTATACAAGTCATAAATAGTGGTTAAGAATATATTATACCATTCTTCAGGTAAAAATCATGAAAGTTCCTGTAGAGATGCTGTGGTGGATATCGGTGGATATCCTTTATCTATGCGCTTATACAGATCATACTAGTTGGATAATTTATAGTTGGGGGGATTATACAGGGTAAGATAAGATATTTGACATATTATTCATGCTCTTCAAACCAATACTTGATAGATTTAGCTGTATGTATACGGTGATTATCATACCGGAGAACGTCATCTCCAGCAAGAAACAATGTGTGCACCATTGAATGGACTAGTGAGCTAAAATTTCGACATAGGCCTTCTCATTCAATCTCCCTTTAAGGGTTACCATAGGGCTGGAAGAAAACCATGAGATGCCATCCCAAACCATGATAGATCTACCTGCATGATTGACAGTTGAGATGAGACAGCCAGAATCTTACGCTTGTGTTGGTGTTATCCAGACATACTCACGTCTGTTGAGGGAAAGAATGTGAAAAATGATTTGTCGGACCAAATGCCGTTTTTCGATATATTACTCGACTAGGATTTGCGCTTGTTGCACCATTGTGGACGATATTTGGTATTGGCATCTATTACAAGTGGCCTGGGAATAACTACTCTTCCGTAAATGCTTTGTTTGTGAAGTTCCCTTCTACCTCTAATCGTTGATACCAGAACATGCATATGCCATTTGAGTTCTTCGATCATTTTGGTTGCAGTTGTTTTCTTTATTCGTGTCACAACCCGCTTCAATACATCTTCCGTCTCTTTCCCTCAATTCTCCCTTTCTTTCCCTATTCTGTTTTGCAAAGGATGTTTTTTCCGTGCACTCTGAATGCTATCATGACTTTCGATACCATAGCTCGAAAAGCACCAATTAGCCTGGTGGTTGCAGTAACAGATATCCAATTTGAACCCGCTCCAACAATTTGTCCTTTTGAGAAGATCTGCAAGGTTTGACATTTTACTCTGTTCCCCCCAAACCCACGATGCCCTTAGCTTCATTACTGCTACCTGACGGCAGAATAATACATAAACTATATTATATAAAAAATACCTGTGGCCATACTTGTTTTTTAAGGAATACGAAGAACATTCATAAACACCACTAACACTGATAGGTGTTTCCATTATTTTAATTATGTATTTGATTGTATGTATGTATTTATGTCATCAGTGTAAGCTGTGAATCATTTGCTTTTAAAAGACTGTACAAAAAAATTGATAAAGTGTGATGCATATGAGAAATGTTAAGTTTAAAATAGATCTAATTGGGGACTTCAAAATGATCTACTACAGAAAAACCTTTCAAACTGCTGTGGGAAGCTATTTTTCACCATTAAAACTCGATTATGTTGCGAAATAAAAAATCAAGAGAAGAACATATATAACATTGACATATAAATAGATGCTAAAGGTGGTTTTTATTTATTACTCTGGTACAGCAATTGCAAAATATCATGACAAAGAAGCAGGTTTGAGAAAAATCCATTTAGACAGTCGTAGATCCTTGCATGTCTGTCGTATTTGTAACTGGCATATCTGTAGGAATTTCAGTTGTAGATCATTGCATGTCTGTCGTATTTGCAACTGGCATATCTGTAGTAATGGTTTCAGTAGTCGTTGTTGTACTACTCATACAGCTGAAACCCTAGATTGGGGGGGGGAATGGGATTTAATTAAGAAATATTCCGAATTTAGTGCTCCAAATATGTAGAAAACAATCATTAGAAAAATCAGTTTGCCTTTAAAATATCTTAAATCTTCAAATTTGAAAAAAAATATAATACATTTTTGTTTAAAACATGTTAAACATACAATTCAAGAAAAAATTCTATATTTACTATAGTAAATCGTTTCAAAAATTTACGGTAATAGAAATGGCGATTCAATAAAATGCATAATCAAACAAAGATATATTAAATTTGCATTTTTAATGTATTACTGATTATAAAGAGGAATTTCGTTATAGTCCTTGTGTTTCAATTTTTAACGTTAAATGTTACTTAAAGAAATTAACAATAAATTATTTGCTAGGTTTCCGAATTGTAATTGGGTTGCTTTAGGCTTAAGCTATTAGCAGGTTTGGCTTGAAAAATTGAATGGTTTAATTTTTACTAGTTCCCCAATACTTGGGAGGTATCGGAATCTTATCTCTAAGCCATTTTTGATGTTCTAGGAACATACTATTTAAAAATCGCCCCATCTGCTCTTCTGCATGGTAAAATAGCCCATTAAAATCTGTTCGTTTCTCTGAAACGCTGCCCCGTGGTCAAGTAAAATTGCATTTATTTGTATGTTCTCCTTTTCAAAAGCATCGGATATATCTATCCGGTATTTACGCTCCTTTGGGGGTACTTTAATTGCACTGTAAATTGGCTGTCGCTATCATAACGCCAGAAGGTCTGTTTCCATTTTCAGATAACATCTTTCGGCGGGTGTTTGATTCAGCCACGTGGTAGAATCGCGCCTGGCTCTCCTCTGTCTAAACTTCATATTTTCCCTAAGAGATAAGTTTCTCTTTAAATGGTATACGTTTAAGCACCCCTTCAGTTCGACTGTATTGAGGGGGGGCTATTTTTATCATTCATTTTGTTGTTAACTTTTGACCTAAACGGTCATCCAGCATTGGAGCTCCTGTAAACTTCGAGCTTCCTTTATTTTTACTTTACGAATGTTGTGAACTGAGATCATTTTACGTTGCATATAGTTGTTACATTGTATTCAAGACTAGCTCCATGTTTACTGATACCGAATAAATTACTTATTATTTAAAAAAAGAGACCTTGGCAGATTATTTTCGTTTCCAGTTGCTTTCAGTTTTATTTAAGATGATGATGGTGATGTTCCAATGTGTATTGTGATAAACGCACTCCACTATTAATCAGACGATCATAATTTCTTCTGTCCCGATCCTGAATGCAGTGTGCCGACACCACTTTCCAGCCTCCCGAACTAGGGGAATCCTGCTGCCGTAGTATTTCGTGTCTTAAAAAACTTTATCTGTAGCATTGTACATCTCCTGATGACTTGGGACAATTCTTAAGCAGTCAGCCGTAAATAGAAAGGTGCCGGTTCTACATCCACAATTTTCAGATAACATCTTTCGGCGGGTGTTTGATTCAGCCACGTGGTAGAATCGCGCCTGGCTCTCCTCTGTCTAAACTTCATATTTTCCCTAAGAGATAAGTTTAGGTCCAGAGACTCTTACAAATAGCAACTCAACAATTCGTTACTACAGAAAGTGCCATACGAACTATTTCTACAAATAGAGACTTGTGCCGTTAATCGCCTCCATTATTCTATTAGATAGACTGATCCCGCTTCAACGTCGTTTCTTCAAAATAGACTGTTTCAAAATAGATCCTCAATTTTCCCAATGATACTGATGTTGTATGAAATATTGTATAAAATTATTAAAGATTACAAAATATTTTAAAACTAAACGATGCAAAAAATAGAGTATTTTAAAACCTCTACAAATTTTTGTTCCAGGAAACGTCACAAAGTATGTCAATTTCACTGAGAATGGTAATTACACGCGAAAAAAAAGGTATCTGAAAGTAAAACATGTTATTGTCCATGACTGACTGTTAACAGCAATGTTTGTCTAAAACACGCAGGTGGTATTCCAAATAACAACATAAGTAATTAAAATTGCAATTTTCATCCCAGTGACTAATTTATATGGCAATATTTTCAACAGGTTGTATTGTATTCAGTTTCTTTGCTATCGGTATGTCCCATTGTTTCTTACAGGACTATATGGACGACCTTACAGCGTTTAAAGCATTGATTGCAGCATAAAGGGGAATTTCTTCCGGATAACCATCTAATAAGGTTTGCTATAACTTTTCATGATGGTTCTTATTTTTTACAAACCGATTTGTATACAGAATACATAGCAAGCAGTAAACTGTAACTGTGTATCCTAATAAAGTCAAGAATATTGGATGGTACGGCAGAGGATAGAGAAGGAATTCTGAACCTTTTAACGTTTGCGGCACCCTTGAGAACTTTTGCAATTTTTCCGTTCTGAAAAAACATTTAATTCAAAAATTACTGTTATAGTGGAGGGAGGATTTCCCATACACTTTTTAGGAGTCCATTGTGGATAAATTTTAAAAAGAAATTTTGGGTAGCCATAAGGCAATTTTCAAACAGGCTGGTAATTTACGACGGGTGACATAAGCGTTATGCTACTTGCTATAGGACGAAACATGTAACTAAGTTCTTCTATGGCCCAGTGTCTGTTTATTCTATTCAGATTCTGATAACAGTTATTCTTTATCACATAACTATGTCTATTTTTACTGTAATTAACGATAAACATAAAATGGTATTACAAATCAAAAGTTTTAAATCTCGTTTCTGAAGCAAAAAATAGATTTCAGAAATCCAATGCATGGTCTGTTGATTAGTCAATGAAGCTACCCTGTTTACTATCATCGACTGTTCCTGGCATACAAATAAAATTCGAAAATTGGATTTTCGTGTTTAGATTTTTGTAGCGGAATTCCGTTTCTTCTTCGGTTTGTGTCAGTGTAATGACAAAAAAACATCAGAATAAATTTGCATTAAAAGTTAAATTTACATAATTTTACGTTATTTTTTTAAATTATGAAGCACAGAGGTCTGGATATTGAATATTGTTTTCACAAATCGGCATCAATGAAAGAAAGTAAACGTAATATATAATAATACTATATATTTCATCTGAGTTAATGTTATATCATGTAATATTTCAAGTCAATTTATGGTTAAATGTCTAGAGCATTTCTTATGTTAAAACCATCCCATTAGTTAAAGGTATATAAAGCTGCTTTGAAATTTAAATATTTAATAATCATATAGATAATAAATTGATTTCTACTGCTTCATTTATCTTAAAAAATTTAACAAAATGTGTAAAGAAACTGAACTTACTACGCATTGAAGTCCATCATTACATTGACAGTTGCTTATTCCTCCGCATAGTTGACCTAATATAAATATAAATATGAATGTTATATCTTGATTTCATATGACAAGCCAAAGAAGTAGGTTCAATTATTTAAATGTTTTATATTTAAACTTATATATTTTTTTCTAATCACAGTATTCGCACAATTCAAACACGCAATATAAGAAGTCTCTTGCCAAAATAATCATTTTTAAACCCATTTAATGTTTAAAGTTAGGAGGTTACAATTTGTTCCTTATCCTGTTGGTTTAATGTTAGGGAAAGTCATCTTGTAAAACACAAAAGATAATTTTAAAAATAACTTACAGTGATAATAATTTCAAAACTATTTTTATTTTGCAACATTATCTACCCCAATATTTATGCGCCTATGCCATCGTTTTTTAAGCGTTCCATTACCATCTGCATAAAATTCTTTCGGTTGTTGTCTCAACCAATTTAGGACTCATGTCTTTATCATATGCATAATGTTTGCAAGATATTTTTCAGTATCCTAATGAAGGTAAAGACATGTTTAACAGAATAATCATTGGTGATGAATCGGGTTCATCACCATCAACCTGAATGAAAAGATACTTCAATGCAAACACTTTGTAGATGACGAAGAAGTTCACCATGAAGTCCTATGTGGCTGAGACAGCGATCCAAAAAATTTCATGGAGCTGGTATTGGGGCAGAGAAAACGATGAGATAAGAAATTAAATATTGGTGGAGATTATGTTTAGATATAAAAAAACGTTTTGAAGTGTTTTTCTCTGTAAGTTATTTTTTAATTATCTTTTGTGACTTATTTAATGACTTACTCTGGTATATTTGCGTATTCATCCTCGATTATTTCCTTGAATGCGCGTAAAAAGCTAATGCAAGATTAGTCAGATAGTTAATATTGAAAGTAATCGATATATATTAAAAAATAAACCGACATTATACTGTTATTAATAGATACATTTAAATAGTTGAGAAAAGTTTTTATCCGTATTAATATGCATAATTTAAATTCAGTGACTTAGTGAAATTTTTTACGCAATTTTTATATCTGTTTCATAATACTTTAGGAAAAACCTCCAAAAGTAAGGCATTTTTAAAGAAATTTTGGAACTTAATTGATTTCACATTTTTATAATTCGACAATAGCTTTTTATTATTATTTAAAGCCACTCACCTTCTGCTCCAGTACTGCATCTGCGAAGGAGTAGTCCTCCGCAGCATTCATTCTCCCCTTGACATGGCCGAAATAAACTGCAACGTTGTTGCGAGTAAACAGAAGCCACAATCTACAGTTGGAGAAATTAGAAGATACATATAAAGTAATGTAAGAGTATATTGGAATGACATTAAAGATGAATTTTGCTTATTGGCATCTAATGGATGAATTTAAAATCTAATAAATTCCTTAATTTATCAAACTTTGTAACTTTCACTATAAAAATAATCAAAAAATTTTTGCTGGTAATGGTTATTGAAATTTCATTTTTTAACAAGACATACTTTAAACAAATTCTTACCACAAGAGCGATTGAGCACAAAAAGATGGTAGAGTTCATGTTGATCTGCCTGTTAAACAACTGACGTAAAAGCCCCTGTTCTCCCCAGTCTTTTATATCGTAATTTAACCTTGGCTAACTTTAAAAACTAAATTTTGACATTTAACTGGTGTTAACTGTCAAAATAAAGCAAATACTCAAGTGTGTTAGGTTTGTTTAGAGTATGCATATAAAGAGAACATCTGATATTCCCCTTTCTACTTTAACCTGTTGAATATAAAAAAATTGCTAATTATGTTACTTCAACGCTGGATTTAATATTGTTTTTAATCTTCAGTTCAGAACAGCTGCTACCAAACACAGAAACGCCATTTCACAACAACATTTAACAACAACATCATTCATTGTGTTGTTGCATGTGTGGATGGAACAGTAATTAAGAATTCCATATGTAGTTCAAAGTAAAATATGTTATAAGCATATGGTCAAAGATTTTGACGACAAAACTATTTTGATGAAATGGACATGAATAAAGGAGTGTATATTACCTTTTTTAAATGAATAAATTGATTGAATGAAATTTTTCAAAATATTTAATACATTGGATGTCCTCAATTTAGATTTTAAGATTTTACTTTTTTACATACAAATTTGCTGTGAAATATTTCGGCTATGATGTTGTTGACGTAAAGAAAAAAAATAAGTAATGTAAAATTTAATGCTTACTCCATTTCAATATAATAGTACACAATCAATCAATTTCTCTAAATTCTTTGAAACGGGTATTTAATTGAAATTTTTTAGTAAAAACTGCCGATCTAGAGCAGGACTTAGAAAATAAAAACAATAACATGCAGTGAAACGTGAAGAACATGTCACCGGTGTTTCTATACAAAGCTACTAAATATAAAGTTAAGTATATTCTAACCTCTGCTCTGTCCTACTCTGTTGCACCCAATTAAAATTTACCTGTCTCTTTAGAAAACAACTCGTGCATTGTAGCCATAAATTAACAACTGAGATATTAGAAATTTTGCAGAATCGATCTTATAAAAATAAGTTTATTTAGCCATTTATGGTAATAGGCCTTGTCAAACTAGTCCCTTCGGCTACCTATGCACATCTGCCTGAGTTTGATTTGCGCGGGGGAGTAATTATGCGCTGCAGATATGTAGGTTCATTCTAGGTATTGCTTAACATCTTTTTGTTTTTCCCCATGGTCATCCATGTCTACGCTTTCCCCATGGTCATGATGTCTCTCAGAATCATGTTTATTCTGAGAGCCTCCGTTTTTTTAAATATTTCTCAGACGTAAACATCCCAATGGCTTACCTCAAAATATTCTTTGGCCTTACTTCAAACCATTTCTTTATTTTGTCTATTACTTCTCGATGAAATTGAAAACCACGTTTTGTGTTGTACATACTGTACTATTAAAGCACAATTCTATAGTATGATTAGAAGTAATAAATCTTTTAAATCAGGCCAAATATAGGAATAATAGAACTCATTCAGTCTGACATCTACAATTTAAATGCAATATACAATGTTGAAATACGTTGTTTGTGTCTAAGCCGGATATGGGCACGTAAATCCCTACACCGGAAAGTTCTTCTACGAGGAAAGTGTGTGGAGAAGGTACGAACCCTCATTTGTCGCTTTGGGGATGCTTGTTGAAAAATTGTGGTGGTTCCTAGTTAAATCGGATTCTGATCCTTGTGGTGCTATTATATAACCGGAGCCTAACTACTCTTCTCGCAAAACCTATACGAACCTGGTCTGGAACTTCCAGCCAGGGGGCATTAGGAACCATAACGACAACCACAACAACAGCAACAGCAACAACAACGACAAAATTTGTTGAATATGTGTCTGCAGTCACTTCCATTTAAAATAAAAAGATTGGTGGGATTTGATACCATTAAAACTGGAAATGTGGGAAAAATTGGATGGCCGATTGTTGTTGACAACTGATAGAAATACTATGGAGTCTCTGAATACTATGGAATAGACTACTATGGAATGCCTCTGACATCGAAGGTGTGAAAAAATATTGTACACTAGAATCATCCAATTTTTTCTTTACGTTATGGTGTAATAACCTGTCTACAGCCTACAATGTTCCTCAATCGTTGAAGATAAAATTGAGCTGAACAAAGTAATAAAAAGGAGAGTTAGAATTTTGGGTCATTTGGCTTAAGCTATGTATAATGTCGATGGTATAATGTTTCCAGTTGGTGTTTATATATTGTCCTTTCCATGGTGCTTGGTAGAGATAAAAATGAAGTTGGGGAGGTGGCTCGTATTATGCAATACGTATCTCACGTTTGATACATTTATCGTAAGTTGTAAAGTATAAATTTCAAGTAAGGTATCCGACTAATTTTAAAACATCGATTTTGGCGAAAATTCCGAAATCGTTTTTAATTTATCTTTTTTTTTTAAGAATGTAAATTTATTTTTCGAAATCTGGTTTTATTTTTTCGATACGATGATTAGAAAGGAAATTAGAGCAGTTTAAAGATGAACTTCAGCTATGAATTTCAATGCAAGTTGAAAACTTTAATCATGTTTTCTGAAGAACTTATTTTTCATCAAAAATGTAAACGACTCTTCCTCTAACTCAAAATCTAACCATTATATGTCTTTGAAATTTTCCACGTATGTTTTTCATAATAAGAAGAATATAATGGACTACAGATTTAGGTCTAGGTATATTATTTATTGATTTTTAGCTGCATTTATAAAAAATCTCATGGAAAATTACTAAAATTTTACATGTATTTGCTTATAATTACCTGTATTTGCTTATAATTACCTGTAAGTTATCACTTAGCTGTTAGGCCATTACACTTAGAAGGTACTTCTGTACATAAGACAAAAAAAGTTAATGTTATATGCAGACCAAGCAGCTTCCACACGTTGCCAAAGTTGATCTGCTGTGGCAGCTGGGGATGGAATCTGGGTCACTCCTAGCGAACCATGGACCACATGTTTTCTATCGGCGAAATATCCGGAGAGCGAGGTGGCCAGGGAAGCAATTCAATCTGGCGATTGACGAAGAACCGTTGGACAATACATGCCACGTGTGGTCGGGCATTATCCTGTTGAAATATGGCTGTGTGCAAGCCCTAAAGGTAAGGAAGGACAACTGGATCCAACACCTCGGAGATGTAGCGCTGGCTGCTTAAAGTACCGGCAATGCGTACTAGAGGTGTGCGAGAGTGATATCCAATACCGCCCCATACCATAATACCCGATACAGGACCAGTGTGGCGGTGCATAACGCAGCTGTTCAGCATCCTCTCTTCACGGTGTTTCCAGACTCGAATGCGACCAACGTGGTGTTGCAGACAGAAGCGTGACTCGTCAATAAAGACAATTTCGTTCCATTCTGCCGTCCACATCCTTCTGTCATCGCACCATTGGTGGCGGAGACGTCTGTGGTTCTGCGTCAAGGGTAGACAAAGCAATGGACGTCTTGCGGACAGACCACTCTGCTGTAAACGGCGTCGAATGGTACGCGCAGACACTGGATGATGCATTACAGACTGCATGTGCTGTGCTATAATTCGTGATGTGACTGAGCGATCCGTCACTGTCATGCGCACAATTTGCCTGTCATCACGTGAAGTGTTGCGCTTAGATGGATGAGATCGAACACGCCGGTCTGTCGTACCCTCCTGCATCCAACGATCACATATCCGCATTACAGTTGTTTGGTTTCGTCCAACACGACTACCGATTTCCCTAAAAGATAATCCACAATCTCGGTATGCCCCAATCCTTCCTCTGTCGAACTCGGATACTTGATCAAAAGATGATCGCTGTTTTCGACGAGGCATAATTGATCATTTTTTAAAAAAACCACAAGAAAAACACAATTGCCGAACTTGAAATCGTCGAAATCTCCAAGCCTTAAATAGCGCTTTGAAGTGATGCCACATGCTCGCGTAATGTGCGTCTGCGCTGAAATTCTAATCATTTGCATATGTCACCTCCGCTAATGCATGTTGTAAATTTCATGTTATTTGCATGTTTCCTTCAGGGTGTTGCATTTACAGTGGCCACCAGTGTATATATATATATATATATATATATATATATATATATATATATATATATATATAAAATCATAGTGGTAATGAAAGTTCCGTTGCTAATTTTTAGTAAATACATTACCTGTATATTTTGAAGTACCAAGGGAGACTGCATCATGCACCATACCTACAAGGAACTTGTGGGGGACGCTGAAACAGGAATATTCTGCTTATGAACATCCTCAGTGAAAAATAAAATGAGTACGTTTTCATATAAATCTGCAATCCAGAGTGCATTTATTTCGGTATTCTTTACGTACAATTCTGAAATGCAAAGATTATTAAAAAATAAAATCTCAGCTATTTCATCTCGGTATGATAAAAATCTATATTTAATAAATCAAAGCAACGTGCTGTCGCCCAGTGGCTAAGTGGTTAAGGCATCACCCTGTATTCTAGGGAACCGGTCAGTCTTCTTCCTGCAAATGGAGCCCCGTCTAGAAAGAGGAGCTGCAAACCATCGTTTGTCAATAAAATTCTTCTGTGATTGTGTCATTTGTCTGTTTCTATTTCCTTCTATTCATATGTACACCGGACTGGGGTGTAATGTCGTCATCCCCCAGGGACATTAGCCAAAAAAAAGTCCTAATTTAATTGTTGATTTCAAAAAACTGTATGAGTTTGTTTATAAGCTATTATATTTTAGTACTAGATTTTATCATGACATTAACTACTGACATATGTACTGTCGATAATACGCATATAAAAACTTGTTCACACTGAATCCGCCAGCGTCATCATTAAAGATTCCGTTGGCGCTGACTAGTTAAATGTATCCCTGATTGGTATATTATTGATTAAAAAGTTTACACAGAGGGATTCTATGTGAACAGGTCCTTAGACTTTATGAAATCGAAGGATTATATCAGGGAAACCCAGCTTCGTAAAATATCCTTTAAAAAATTTTTTGGGTCTCATGTAGAGGCACTTTATCGTGAGACATTCGCCTTTTGTTTTGCAACGAGATTTACTGGTTACTTTATTTTGGGATCACTCTTTAGGCGAGACAACATTGCTCCCCATGAGAAAGACGACACGGAAACGACCAAGCCTTATTCGGGATTTCAACCCAATTCCACTGCTTGGCAGCTCAGAACGCTAACCACTACACAATGCAGGTGGTTTCCTTAAACATAGTCATTCTTATTTTACTCACAGTTATCGCAATAACCAATTTGAAACTACTTGATTGTTTTAATTTGTATTGAGAATTTATCAAACTGTGCTTGTATGTTTATTCTTGGCATTATTTTTCAGTCCTAGACTTCATCATTGCATCAAGAAAAATAAGTTGAGTCGATAATGAACATATTGAAATTTTTGAAACATCTAATTTACTTTAACACATTGACATGGTATGTTAACGAGACACTGCAATGCAGAGTTCCATATCTTCGGTATGGATAGTTTTTTGTGGCTACATTTCCGTTCTCAGGATTAAAGAAAACGTGTTGGTGTTGTAAATAAATAATAAATAATTAATTAAAAAAACTAGACTGACAGCTATTTAATGAGGCAGAATTGATCAAAGGAAACACGTGGGCTGAGGATTAAGATGAAGTCGGTGAAATAGTCTTGAGGTCCATCCATCAAAGAATTATTTATATTTAAACTATCGACCACAGCTTCTCAGAATCCACGATACTCGTATAAAGTGGTGACAAGTTTTAGGTTTAACAATTTTAAATATTAGTAAGCCTCAGTGCATTAGTATTGTTTGCCTCTACTGTCTAATATTCCTCTTTGTTTAATGTCCATAGAGACAGTCTCACCTATTACTCCCCCTATATGGGTTCGAGGTAGCCTCATGGTAGCTGGCTGGCTTTCGGGGCTGAGGGTGCTTGGATCGAATCCCTACGCCCGCCATTAAATACTTCCGTGTCTAGTCCGGATATGGGCACTTTAAATCCATAGACCGGAAAGGCGCTCTGTGACGTCAGAGAGGGTACGATCCTCCCCCTCCCCCCGGATGTTGCCACTGGGATTGCTCGGTCAAAATTGGCGTGGCAACTAGTTAAGACGGACTCAGACCCTTGTGGTGCTATATAAACTGGAGCTACACACCTCAACCCGAAGCCCATATGGACCTAGTCTGGAACTTCCAGCCAGGGGGCATTAGAAACAACAACAAGTACGCTCCTATTTCATAAACTACAACTGTTTTTCAAAACTAGTTGTGAATTTTAATTTTGTTGCAAATATCTTGAAACTGTGCCTTACCTTATCGAATTTTATCAAGCCGATTAAATTGAATTTTATGCTTTTTATATTGAACACTATCTCTTTTAAGATTGTACAGTAATATCATGTTATAAAACATGTTCATCTTTCATTCCATTATCATCTATATATATATATAAATGTGTGTATGTATATGTGTATGTTCCAGCATCACTATGGAACGCCTGGAGCAATTTCAACCAAACTTGGTACCAATATCACTTACAACCTGGAAATGAACACTGGGGGGGGGGGGGGGGGGTAAGACACCCCAAGAACCCATAGGGACAAGGGGGGCAGGTGGACATATGTAAAAATAATCGAAAACGACTAATATTAGTGTCGAATCCATAGTTTTCGGGGTCGCTGAGAAAAATGGTGACACTTCCGCACCGTCTATGTGCAAATTCAGCCCCCCCATCACCAGTGGGGGGATGCGGGAGAAAGAGTGAATATAAAATGTCCAAAATACGGAGAGTGGTGTCAAAAGCATAGTTTTCGGGGTCTCTGAGACGAATAGTGACATTCCTGATGCCGTTGAAGTGCAAGTTCACTCCCCCCATTAACATAGGGGGGAGGGGGGAGGGAAGAAGGGGTGAAAATAAAATGTCCATATTAACGAGAGTATTGTCAAAACCATAGTTTTCGGGATCTCTGAGACAAATAGTGACATTTCTGATGCCGTTTAAGTGCAAGTTCAGCCCTCCCCCATTAGCGTAGGGGGGAAGGAGAGAGGGAAGAAGGGGTGAATATAAAATGTCCATAATACCGAGAGTAGTATCGAAACCATCGTTTTCGGGGTCGCTGAGTCGAATAGTGATATACCTGATGCCGTTTAAGTGCAAGTTCAGCTCCCCATTAGCATAGGGGGAGGGGGGATGGATGGAGGGGTGAATATAAATATCCAAAATGACCGAGACCAGTGTCGAATCCGTAGTTTTCAGGTTCTCTGCGAGGAATAAGGAAACTCCCGATGTCGTTTAAATGCAAGTTCAACCTCCTACCATCATTAGGGGGGGGAGGAAGGAAGAAGGGGTAAAAATAAAATGTCCATAATGACAGAGAGTAGTGTCGAATTCATAAATTTCGATGTCGCTGAGATGAATAGGGACACTACTGATGCCATTTAAGTGAAAGTACAGCTCCCATCACCATTGTTGGGTGAGGGGGGGGGGTAAGAAAGTGTGAATATAAAATGTCGAAAATGAGCGATAATAGTGCCGAATCCATAGTTTTTGGGTTCGCTGCGACGAATAGGGATACTCCCGATACCGTTTAAATGCAAATTCAGCCTCCCAACACCATTGGGGGAGAAGGGATAGAAATAAAATGTCCAAAATTACCGAAAATAGTGTCAAATCCATAGTTTTTGTGTCGCTGAGATGAATAGGGCCCTCCCGATGCCGTTTAAGTGCAAGTACAGCCTCCCATCACCATTGGTGGGGGAGAAGGGGTAAAAAAAATTCCAAACTGACCGAGATTAGTGTCGAATTCATAGCTTTTGGAGTCACTGAGAGAAATATAGGAAACTAAAAATGTTGTTTATAGTCAAGTTTTGAGTTAAATTAATAATAGAGTGAATTTGTAACTTTACTTTATCATTTGTATACTCTAATTACTTTTAAATGCCTGTAAATTAAATTACTTAGATTTTACACTATAGGTAGAATCTATTCCTTTTCCTGTGTAATAAAAAAATTGGGATAAATATATACCTGGGCAACGCTGAGCAAATAGCTAGTATGATATAAACCATAATATCCTATTAAGGGAACAAGGGACTCAATTTTTTTTTATTTTCAACTTTTACTCTGCATAAAGAATGAGAATTTTTTTTTCACTACATTGAAGACACTTAGAATTCAAAAGGATTTTTTGGCAGAATAATGCATTCTTCAAAAAAAAATTCAAGATCCTCCATGCGCATTCCATATCATTTAAAAACGTTGATTTTTTAAATATACGATAACCATAAATATATGAACATAACTGTGAGTTGAATTATTTTTTGTATGTATTAAAAACCGTAAATATTTTTTATCTGCTAGTTATTTTTTATGATTTTTCATCTTTTTAATGGTCTGCAGATGTTCGTGGTTTCAAAAAATGATGCATAGTTCTGTGAAAAACACTTCAATAAACAATCCTGAGAAACTTGAAATAAAGAAAAATGATAGCATTTAAAAAGAAAAATTACAAAAATGGTCCATTTCATAACAAATTATTTATTTGTGATTTCTAAGTGCCTTTAATATAGCAAAAAATAATAGAAATTATTCTCATTTTGTGTATAAAGATAAAGATTAAATATTTCAGAAAAAACTAGATTGTAGATCCCTTGTCACCTTAAGTTTGTTCGGAAATGCCAACGTCATCGGAACCATATATTTATGTGTTTTCTGTGGAAAGGGTGTTAAGTCCAAAATCATAGTTTTGAAAAAACCAGGATTGAAAACTAACATGTTGGTGTTTTTCTTCACATATCTCAAATTTTCACTGATGAATAAAAATAATTTAGGAGTGGAATTGGACTTAGCTTTCTGTACCCTGCAGTAGCACTTGATTTTTCAAACATTCCTGGTTTCATAAATCATTTTAGCCCATACTGGATTTAACACCCTTTACACAGCAAACATAGATTTATTACAAGTACTACAGTTCCACGCATTTTCTGAATCTGTCGGTTCGAGTTCCACTGTCGGAGTGGATGTTTGTGGCCGTTCGAAATCGGCTTTAAGCAGTGGATCCCTGTCAAATTAGCCCTCGTGTAGCCAAAAAATAATCGTAGATCTCCCAAAGAACCCTCCATAAATTTTTCTATAATCTCATAATTTTTGTAATTTCTTACATATTATCAGTCCTGTGGCGCGAAAACTGAGAAATGCCCAGGATGTTTTCGAAATCAAACCTTTACATTTGTTAACCTTTTTGGCAATAATCTTTGAGTAAAAATACAGTATTCGGTGACTTACTCTACTGAATTCTATAATACATTCTAATATACATTTTGATTTTCATAAATCTTAATTTCAGTGCACATTTTATGCGGTTCTTTTTTTTCTTTTTTTCTACATCACTAGGCACTCTTCGTGCGAGGGCTAACTCTAGAATAACTTCTTTGGCACTCTTCGTGCGAGGGATACTAACATATACAGACTTGGGGCTTCCAAAATAATACACAATCAGTACCGCAACCCGCGGTACTAAGAAACTAAAGGTCGCAATGAATCCCTCAGGCAGAGTATGAATTCACTAAACATACCCGTAAACCTCGGCTCTGAGCTAATTCTCGAAGTCGTGCAGCCACCTCGGCTAAATACCAATACACGCTCTATCCGTATCGCTACTCCAGTCTTGAGCTCTCTCAGTATCGCTACTCCCGTCTTGGGCTTTCTCAGTATTGGGCTCTCTCAGTATCGCTACTCCAGTCTTGGGCTTTCTCAGTATCGCTACTCCAGTCTTGGGCTCTCTCAGTATCGCTACTCCAGTCTTGGGCTCTCTCAGTATATGGCTCTTTGCCAACTCAGCGTGTGCCCTTTAAATAGCTCAAACATCTGCGCCGAACTCACTTTGGCTGGCATGTACAGCGCTGCTAGTCGAAATTTGCATCTGAGCAACACGCGAACCCTACAATTTTTATAGCTTTGTATTTAAAACTCATGACAAGAATGAAGCCCTCTTTTGTGGATATATTATGGGTATGGAGGCAACAAGTTTACCCCAAAATATATTTTCTGAAAAGTCCAATATGGCGTTGCACATCAAGTACCTCCCGCTGAAATGTACAAAACAATAAATGATGTGGAATATTTGAAGTAATAATTTTGATGATAATATTTGTTTGTTCTGCATAAATAATGGGAAAAGAATCTAAGTTCTACCGTTGATGCAAGATACAAAAAAGTCAAATCAGAGATGAATTTTAAAAAACACATGACACACCTGATGGATAAAAACAGGTCTCAGAAACCTGGGTTTTTAAAACCAGATCTCAGTTTCTCATTGATCATAAGAGTTTGTGTGTTTTTGTTTTCAAAAATATCGTCAAATCTGGGTTTTTCTCTTGAAAGTTATAAATGTAGCAAAAAATTAATAATTATTTAGCATTGTAAGCATAATTAGTTATGTAAATGAAGTTTTGAAATTTAATTATATAATTATAAAAATTAATGAATGAAAAATGATACAGGTATGGATTTTTTTTACCCATGCTGAGGAACTTGTAATCAAACATTCGCCCTTACTACGCCGCAGTTTTTACTGTCCATTTCATTATGAGGGCACCATATAGGTGGACAGCAATACCCTTTACGAAGGGACTGCACGAAAGGAGGCGCAACGCCGGGATTCGATCTGAGCACCCTCAACACCGAAAACCAGCATGCTGTACCACAGGGCCGCCACAAGCCCATACAAGTAGAGATCAATTCGATTGAAATTCATATATCTCTCTCTTACAAAACCATCCCAGAATTTTGATATTTGTTGCGTAAAATCAAAGCTGGATTCAATAATCCTAAATAAGGATTCGTATCACACTTCATGATCCATTTCACTATTTTACCTCACTCCTCTGAGTGCGTAGAAAAGAGTTTGTCTCATAAGCTAATAGGGTCACAACAAAACAAACATTCTTTTAAAACTGAAAATGTGAACTGTGTATGATGGCAGAATAAATAGTTAGATATCATCAAAATTGTCATTCCTTGATACCTAAAACAGAACTGGTAAAAAAAGTCGTAATAGAAGGAGCACTCTCTACACGATAAAAGGCATCTATTTAGAAAAATAAATAAGGTAAGTGCCCCAAATATCACCTACCCTAATTTTTTTCGACATTTCATCCACTTTTCAGTTTCTGATAAGACTGGCAACTTAAAGAACATCCGTAAGAACTATTTTCTTTGGTATCCTGAGATCAACCAGCTCCAAAACCAGTGCCAGTTTAAGTTATGTAGCTAAATTGGAAAAATTGAAATTTCCAGTGAATCCCAGAGCGGTTCCTTATATCCCCTACCTCTGTTCCTATTACCGCCTACCAGGCGAAATTAGGAGCACCTGTTAAAAGCCGCTGCTAGCAAAGTCCTTCTGAGCAAGATTGCTGGAGTTGCATGAGGAGGGGGGGGGGGAGAGGAAAAAAGAGAAGAAGAAAAACTCAAATAAAAACACAGAACAAAGAACAGAAAATCTATTGTGGAAAAAGTTAAACAGAAGTAATACCAATAATTAAAACCTATTTTGGCCACTTATTCATTCAAACAGAAGGAACATATATATTTCCTGTGCTCTCCATTGGCTGCATCATAATATTTGTGATTCCACTGATGGCAGGAGGTACACATGAGCCACTCCTTGCCACAGCTTCCCCCTCTCTGCCGATGACATTTTGTATACAGCTGATTTCCCTTTCGAGAAATCACCTGTACATTTTTACTTTGGACAGTTATGCCCGTTTCGTCAACATTAAAAGCTCTGGTATGGTGGAACTTAATTTTCTCAAGTTCTGCTTTAAGAATTGTGAAGAAGGATTTTACATTTTCTTCCGTGAGCCCTAGGATTCTGGCTCTTGACAATAACTGTGGGGTTCTGATTGTCAATTGTGAAGCGTTTCTTTTAAAAAACGAATTCAGTCCCTTTCGACCAGCTGAGTGTTTTTTTCAGAGAAGGGGTGGGGAAGATTGTTTCTGAAGGCAAGTTGGTAGGACATCTGCTTAACATCGTTTCGAGTCAAACCAAAGAAATTGGATTCCATTTCCTTTCAGAAGTTAACTTGCTCCTTTTCTAAATCATCCGTCAGTACAGGTTTTCTCCCAAGTTTCTTTCTCACCACTATTCTAACCTCCGCAATTCCATCATTTTTCTCATTCCCATCTTTTTTAATGTACTCACGAATCGTAGATCTTGGAACGCCAAACTGTTTGGAAGCATTTGACGTTCCCATTGCGGCCTGCAGACAAGGCGTACTCTATGTTTGTCTATTTTTAATTTCCTTTGGCATCTTAGACAAGAGGCCTCCAACAAAAAAGAACTGAAAGTGTAGTAAAATAATTAAAATTAAAAAGGAAACAAGAATACAATACTTAGTTTTTAATTAAAGTAACTGTTCCAAATATCGCCTGGTATGCGATATTAGGATCAACTTGGTAGGCGATATTAGGAACACAACACAGTCAACACAATTATGCTAAGAACAAAGTTTAAAAAGCAGTTTTTTTCAAAAATAATAGCACCTCTGGATTCTCTGTTAAATGCACTTTCAAATGATATAAGCAAAATTGGAATTGGGATGCACCTACCTGGTTATTCACTGGATTCTTTAGAGCCAAAAGTTACCAAGACAAAAGCCAAAACAACTTCAGACGCCATATAGTTTCTGTTATCCGTCATAAGAGCGTTGTCGCTAGCGCCGCTGTTAGTACAAACCAAGAACTAAGAAGTTACTGCATTTTCTCATGCATAGCATGAATCATACTTTAGAAACACGAGTAGGCTATATTAGGCACAGGGGCGATATTTGGGACACTTACTCTAAATAAATAAACATAAAGATCTTCAGCAAAATAATTTGGAGGTGAAAGTGAGGACAAATTTAAAAGATAACTTTAATTTAACTTTAAGTAACCTAATAAAATGGTGTGTGTATTCATTTGTTTGAATTTATTTTATCCTTTTTAAGAATAAAAAATGCTCTTTTTAACACTGTCTTTTTAAAGACGGCTGTCGTCATGTTGGCTGTTTCGGACGTACTATTGACCGCTATGTCTGTATTTATGTCCTCAGGCTTCTGAAATTTTATGATTTTTTCTAATTTTACGCGAATAGTAAAGAGGGGGAGAAAATGTGTTGTACACGTACTAAGACTGAAAGCCGTCGATTTGACGGCAATATGGAAAACAGGCAGAAATCTTTAAAATAATAACGGAAAAATGTTAGTTACTTTTTGTCTCTTCCCCCTTTTGCAAATAACAGAAATATTGGCTTTTTGGAAATATTGGTGTTGAAAAATAAGTACTGCATATACCTTGCAGATATTTTTAATGTGAAACCATACCAGTGTGTCAGCTCGACAAACCTGCATAAAAATATATCTGAGTATATACTAATTTATTATATATTGCTAAGAAATAGTTCAAAATTTAAAGTATTTACACTTTTTTTTAAAGAAACATTAAATGTTTTGAATATTGGTTATATTTTTAACTGCCAAAATGACGGCGTTCAGTCTTTTTAGTAAGAACAATAATCCCGTTTTTCTAGTGTTAAAAGTGTCGGATTTTATAATTACAATCTGCGTTTTTGTAAAGTGAAATCTGGGTTTATTACATTTCTTTCGCTTGGAGCCCTGTATGAAAACATGATACTATATAACGAAGGAATTCTTAGAAAAAAGAAAAAGCAATAAAGATATAAATTTACAAAGCAATAAAATAATTTTACTTTATATTTTAAGATATTCAATAAAAGAGTCCCTTCCGCTGTTGCAAAAAGAAACGGCAAAAAGAAAAGGCCAACGGATAGGGGTTTATCGAAAAAAATTCATTACCAAATATGTAATTAGGAGTAAAAAGGTCACTGCATACAATGAATCTCTCAAAATGTATATGTGAATAACTAATTTTAATTTTAGGAGGATCATTTTTCTGGGCTTTACCCCCCCAAAAAATAATCATGAAATTAGGTCAGTTTAGTGATTCAACTATCAAGAAAGGGAGGGAAGGAACCCGTAGATGAAAACGAGTTTTACAAACTCCTGACCGAAGAAATGTTGGGGCTTTACGAAAATAAACTGCGAGAAAAATTTAAAAAATAAATAATAAAAAGACATATTTTGCAAGAATTTATTTTATGTTTTAAAATAAGTAATGAAAAAATTGAAAAAAATTCTTTTTACGAAGCAGGAAAGAAGCAAAAAAGAATATTTGGTGGGAAAAAAATATAAATTCTTGATAGAGGCAAAAAGGGCGTTTTACAAAAAGAATCTCTCAGAAGAATAGTAAGAAATGACACTTAATTGAACAGAAATGAAATAAGTATTTCTACTTGGAAAAAGGAGAAGGAAAAGGAAAATCCCTTTTGTAGTGCAAGAATTGAGCAGAACTTAATTGCACTAGCTTGCAGGCACAGGTGTTGCTCATAAGGTGTTGGTATAATTGCACCAATACACTTGTGGAAGGAGAATTTGGTTAAGTTGTAGCAGTTCTGACAGTTAATGCAGAAAAATGAATTATTAGTAAAGTTGTTGCATTAACACAGGTGGGATGATTGTGACAGTATCTAATGAAAAGTTATTGCAATTGTGAATCAATTGAAATGTGCTTCTTAACAATTGTAGACAATCAAGAACATGTTGCAATATTACACAGACCTTAAGAATAGTTTTAGACATGGTATGATAAGCTTTCTAGAGTATTTGTCTCGTTCACTGTTAGATACACTGTTTTTAATTTCAGTTCTTCATGTCGAGAACGGGAACAACGTTGAGATCACGGTAACCACGTGTATCCGGCATTGCTCAGTTATCTGCAATGCGCGGTATTGTAAATAGAAATCAATATAGGATTTTTCCGCGTATTTTCTATTATATTGTATCATATCCCAAATAACACATATCATCGGCCCAAAAGCAAATTTTCGTTACCTCATTGGGAGGAACGGTTATCGTTGGCAGAAGTTCCAGAAACAAATATGGCCCAACTGCTATGTGTTTAAACTGGGCCAACAATTATAAAATGTTCTCATTCCGACTTCAAATAAGTGTTGTTGCTCCAACAATAATAAAATTTTGTTGTCTCAAGTTCAAATGAGAGTCGAATTGAGACAGGCGGTTGGGTCAACTAAGAGTCAAACGTTTAGTGAGTTGCAAGGCCAATCGTTGTTTTACCATAACACCAGCGGCCAAAACTAACTGCAGGCCAACTACGCCAAAATTGGTCGCCGAACAATTTCCCAATGCTTTTCTGTTACTTAGCATTATACTGAATCCTATTATACTTTTCTGTTAAAAATGAAGAAGTTTAAATAATTTTTATTTAGGATAATTAAGAGAGCTAATCAGAAGTACATAAGACAGTTTTTAACCTATATGAAGTAGTGTAATCTTTTTTTAATGAAATGTTAATCATTAAAACCGTAATATTTTATGTATAACATTTATTCATTGATTTCAATAAAACTGGCCAAAGCTATTTTATTATGGTTTCTCCTTTTTTGCAAAAAATATATTTTGTCATTGAATGAGGATCCTTTTTGCTGGATTTATTTACTTCAGAGGACACAATCATGGTTGATATATGGGAATTTTATTTTCCGATCTGTATCTAAACTTTAATGAGTTTTGATATGGCCAGCACGTTCTCCAGATCTCTCCCCATTAAAAACATCTGGTCAAGGTGAGCTGAGAAACTGGGCAGCCACCGATCTTCCGCCACTACAATGGATGAAGTGTGGCGTAAACTTGAAGAAGCATAGATTGACTTCCCCGTATCTGGCATCCATGTTCACTCAATGGCTAACCAGGTTAGAGCCGTTTTAGCTGCCAGAGGCGACAGCTGTGTTTACTAATTTCGGACCCTTTATATCCCCAAATTGTTTACAAATTTAATCATGCTTTCTTCCTAATATGCTGTATACGTACAAGAAGTAAAGTTGTGTTATATGCTTTCCTTCCTGATGTTAAAATTTTCATGGCCAGAAGTGTAAAACACTTATTCGTTAAATTCACTAAAACAGACCAAAGCTATTTTATTGTGATTTATCCTTTTTTGCAAAAAAAAAATTATCGTTGAATAATGACACTTTTTTGCTGAATTTAATTTACTTCAGGTGAAGCAGTCATTGTTGATATATGAGAATTTGTTTCCTGATCCGTATTTAAACTTTAACCAATTTATAATGGATAATACTTAATTTATGTATGAAGATGTAATCAGAATTTTTAAAAAAATATTAGTATGTCCATTGCTAATTTAGTATGTCTGATGCTTTTTATGATTGATATTGTTTCAAGTATGATGTATGTAGCAGATATTATAATGATTTATATATTTGATAGAATTTGTTGCTTATAATCTATATTTCAACATAGACTCAGTTTCAGATAAATATTCTTAAATATTTTAATTAATAGAGGAAATCATAAAAAATACAGGACTGTTGTTTAGTCCAGTATTTATTGATTCAAGTGATTTATTGTTCAGTAATTGACATTTTGAAGTCAATTATTCATTTTGAAGTCAATTATTCATTTTGAAGAACCTAATTCCGAAGGGTTATTCAGTAAGTCATGGGATTCAACAGTTATGTGCTGAAATGGAGTGAGAATTAAATGCATTTAAGGATACATGCATTGATGTAATTTTTTTTAGTTTTGACTTATTAGTGAAGTATTATTCAGATGATATTAAAGGTAATCCATTCTAGTATTACCTTTATTAAATGAAGTAAGAAGATTGATTAGTTGCATTTAAATAAGAACATTAAATATTTTTGTTAATGGTTATAGTGAAGACTTCTCTATATTGAAGAAGTCTTATTTCACTAAAGAAGAGTTCTATATTGTACAATCAGGTCACCATAACCTTTAACGGTGAAACAAGGCCATTGTCTGAAAAGTTCACGTGGATAAGTCTCTATAAAAGATGATTTACACTGGAACCTAAAAACTACGCGGATAGTCTGCAATGCCAAGATATTTATGAGGACCACTACGGAGTTGTAGAGTGTAGAGACCACCTTCACGCCGACTGGATTTGCCCGGCTGAACCATAGTCTACTCCCAGAAGTGCGGATGTTAATCGCCGGTAGACCTCTCCTCTAGTCTCTGAAGGCCGGCGAACTTATTCATGAAAAATAGTGGTTGATTCAGGAACCCAGGTCAGGAACAATCATCAGGCTGAGAGGTACTTAAATAAAACGAGTCCACGAGACTTCTAGTTGAGCACAATTTTCTTTATTATAAGAAGCGTCTCCTGATTAACGTTTTTACAAGCGCTCGTTAAAAAAAACATTTCACATAGCTCATTTTGGGTAACATGAAAATATATCTACAATCAATCAAAGGAGCTCTAATTTACATGAGCTGTAGCGAATATCGCATGTGACCGCATTGGTCTAAAGACTGAATATGATCAATAACATGTACAAATGCAAAAATAGCCAAGACTCTAATAAAAAACTATAGCATCTCCCGCAGGAAAAGAGCCAAAATGGCTCATCCTGGGGAGAGCTCAATAAAAACAACCAACAGTTTTTTAAAAAATCTCAAGTCTGAATTTCTTCCTTCAAATCTGGACAGAGCAAAAAATTAGAGCATAGGTTGCCATAGCGAGAAAAGCGCCAAAAAATAATTCTACAGACCACGTGCCCGGCGTACGGAAGCCTACCTCAGCGCGGAGGAAAAATAATAGTAAAAAAAACTACGCGAGCGCTTAATGGCCAATAACAAGAACCCGGCCATGCCGAAGCCTCGCCAAGAGGAGAGCACCAAACGCCCCGCCAAAATTGAGGCCCGTGAATGGCTTAGCCAATTCGCGCCTCGGCGTGATTGGACGAACGTGAACTGATGTCACCAAAAGTGAATGGTCAACGTTTCGCCTGTGCGCCAAGCGAGGAGAACAGAGGCACAACATTTCCAGGAATTTGTAGTTCCCAGAAAACCAGTAAGACCCAATTAAAAAGAGGGGGCTTATTAAAAGCATACGTCCGGTCCCTTTTGTAGAGGAAACTCCCTGCTGAACAAGGAAATTGAACATACAATACAACTGCTTTTTAGAAGTATAGCACATTTCCTGTTATGCCGAAAACGGGAGACCGTAATTGGAAAAGTGGGGCACTCAAAGGAAGACGCCGTGCAATTAAGTTTAAATTGCTGTCGTTAAAAATACTGCACCACACTGAGTCTACTTAAAGAATTCAGATAAGTGCAGTGTTCCCCAACAGCCATAGGACAACATATGTGTACGGACCACACATGTACAAAAACTCGCAAACGGAGAAAACCAATTATACAGAAAAGGGGGCTGCCTTAACGGTCACACCAAGTGTGGGAACAGAAAACCAAACGTCCATCAGGGACCAGATAAAAATTAAGAAAATACAAGTTAGAGGAATACAACTTAGGTAAGACATTACCGAAGTTAAGCAATTAAAAGATTAAAATTAATTGCGGAAAAACTGTAACGATAAAATCATCGTTACAATGGTTTCTTTTACGGTCCACTAAGATATACAATTATATAAATAAAATAACTGGCCCCACACTATGACATTAACCTATCGAGAAATTCTAAAGAATATCCAACCGTCTCGAAGAACCAGGTGCCAGGCCCATGACCAAGAACAAAAACCAAAATTACTAATGGTAAACCAAACCTACTTCTTAATGGTAAATATTTTAGGTAGTTATAAAAAACAAATACAGGCCAAGTCTCGCCATTCCCAACAAATCTAGAAATATGAGGTACCCTTTTCAGGGTACCACACATTCCTAGATTTTTTTGTTAAACTCTGTATAAACGGAAAGTTACGCAGCGGGTTTCTCATTCGGAAATCGCATTTTAATGTTGGATGTTTGTGAGAAGACCGCGATATATCTACTCGCAGTGGTTGGAATCCAATGACTGTCATGTGAATATGGAATCGATGGTTTCAGGAAGGTCATACTGAACGCCATGCACTATCTCAACGGCTTCCCGACACTGTCGCGCAGCGACAGTGGTGCGGCCAACGACAAAAATGGATACTGGAGTGACACCACGTCGCTTTTCAGACGAGTCCCGGTTCTGCGTGCAGCATCATGATAAACGTATCCGTGTCTGGAGGCACCGAGGAGAACACACGTGGCTTGCATGCATTCGATGTAGTCATACGGGCCCTGCACCTGGTGTGATGGTATAGACAGCCATTGAGTACACGAAACGAACAAATCTCGTTCACGTCATCGGAAATCTGAACAGACTATAAGGACAATACCTAATACTTAGTTCAGTATGAATGTTACAACAGCACAGAACCGATGGCATAAAAAACAAAACAATTGTAGTAAGATAAAATTTAGTTCTTAACCTATAAGCAAAATTCTGAAGGTTAAAAAAACATGCGAAATGGAGCGATTTTTTTTAACAACACATCGCCTTATAACATTCAAAAAACAGTTATATTTCGCTTTTAATAAATCCAAGTTATGTTTAAAATTTTTATTTTTAAGACACAAAGTCTATACTGTCCCTTAAGAAAAAAACAACAAACTATATACGGGCTAACGCCCTAACTTCAAAACTACTGTATACCTCATGTGAAATTTTTATTATACAATATATGGTATGGTATACAATATGTTTTACCATACATATACACACACACGCACATATATATATATATATATATATATATATATATATATATATATATATATATATATATATATTACCAATGCGGAGTCACTTGTAATCAAACATTCGCCCTTACTACGCCGCAGTTTTGCTGTCCATTTTATTATGGGGACACCATATAGGCGGACAGCATTACCCATATGAAGGGACGACACGAACGGACGCATTTTTCGTGGCGCAACGCCGGGATTCGATCTGAGCACTTTCAGCACCGAAAACCAGCGCGCTGTACCACTGGGCCGCCACAAGCCCATATATATATATATATATATATATATATATATATATATATATATATATATATATATATATATATATATATATATATATATATATATATATATATATATATATATATATATATATATATATATATATATATATATATATATATATATATATATATATATATATATATCATTACACAATGAGGCATACCGCAGATTAATTTCACAGGAATGCAAAAAGGTAAAAAATTTTATCTAATATGACTACGAACGAATTTCATACTGATGGCATCACTTTGTCAGATAAGATTGAAAGAGAAGCTTTGAAGAATTAACAATTGAAGATATTGCAGAGTTATCTATTCACGAAACTTTTAATGAAGAATATATTCTAGAGAGTATTTCAGAGAATGTATAGGATCCCATGTTAGAATATACTTGTGATAACGATGGTTGGTTCCACTTTCTGCAGGTACTATTCCAAAGAGTCAATAAACTTGGAAATCATTTTCTGACTATTGATCAGAATGTCGAACGAGTTGTGCCATTCCAACGCGACTGAAAAATGATTACGGCAAGTATAATGTACTTTCATTCCTTGAGTAGTCGATAAAATGAGGAACAGGAATGCTTGGGAACTAACTCTGGTGGCCCCGCGTAAGGATGACCACTGGACCAAGACATGCTGCATGGAACCCCAAGCCCACGTTTACGAAAGCGGAGATGGACACAACAATTCACCTTCGGTCAATTGTTCTATGACTTAGTATAAATAAAAAATAAATTCAATTTATTTTTAACCAATTCCCACTGCCGCAATCTTTCAATTCAAAAAATAAACAGTACAGGCATAGTTGTAATAAGATTTGTGGATTTGCTTAAACATATTTTTTCTAGTTCAGATTGACGAATCCAAATTCCATACGAAAATTAACATTATTTTAATTAAGTGTATTTGGATGGAACTTATCTCCAATTTTTATGTGTCAAAATTATCTTTATTTGCACAGTAGTCTTTGGAACACATACACCCCGCAAAAAGAGATTCGTGTGTGTGTGTGTGTATATATATATATGACAGGAAGCGTGTTTTGCTCATGTGCTTCGATTCGATGTTTTGCAGTGAATTCGTTCTTATAAATTAATTGGACGAGTGTCGTGGCCATGAAGGATGTATTCCATTTCAGAATAAGTCCAAGTTTATTAAATTTCATAAATTGCCCACTCTCCAGGTTGATTACCGAGATTCGCCATTTTGTCAATTCTTAAACACGCCTGCCGCGAGCATCCGCTCTCAACGAGATTTTCCTCCAATCTGCCGCCAAAACCCCAATTCCCTCCGAGCTCTTGCTGTTTGCGCATGTCCAGACCTCAACCTTGGTCATCTGGACCTTAATATCGCTGATCTTGCAATTTTAACTTCGAGCCCAAAACCTTTACACTTCTAAAAATAAATCCTCTCGCCTAGAATTATTCGCTTTGCGCTCAAGTCGCTTTTAAAAAATGATTTTCCCCACAGCAAAATACGCGTGCTTTGTAAATGAAATGTTAGATTCTTTTTATTTTAAGCCTCCTTTCCCCGTACTTCTCAACAATATTTTGACAGTGCAGTTATGTTTTGTCTACTTCCCCCACCCCGTCCCTCTGAAGGCGTGCACACAAAGAGTAGCTAATTCTCTGCAGCACGTCCTCAGAGAAAAACAACTAAAGCTAACTTAATTAATCACAACTGAAAATTGCTGTGCAGGGCGGTATCTTCCCAACACAACAACCCAGACAAACTCAAGAGCATTATTCCTAAATTTTTCACTTGAAACCCGTACATTACTCTTCTATCTATTCAGGATAACCTGGAGCAGTGGTTTTGTAAAAATACAGTGCATATTCATAACAATTTTACATCGAAATGGGTTTGAGTCTTGAAAAAAATGTATGTAATCATTAGTTAATAGAAACAATAGCAAACATAGGGAAATTATCTGAAAATTCTCACTTAACATACAAAAATATATCACATAAACATACTAAAATATAATTCACAAATTTCACTAGTCACTTGGACGGTTATTATAGTTTTATAAGTAAGTCTCTATCTTACCAGATGCTTACTCAGATCCTCATTGGATAATACTTTGAAAGTTCTACAATCTGTCCACTCACTCTCATAGTCTTAAACAGTTCCAGTTTAACCCATTAACCGCCGAAACTATAAGGGGTGAATTTTTTTAATACAAATAATATTGGCTAGTCATTTGAACATATACAACATTAATTTATGGGTAAAATAGCAAAACTGGTGTTAACTTTCGAAAAATCGTGTGTTGCTTTCGCGCAACGTCAGTGGAATAAGAGTATTGACATTCAAGGAGTTCAACTGAACTTCTGCATGGTTTTCTTCGATTTGAGCAAAGGGAATTGTTTTTAGCTTTGTTGCGCTTTAGAAAGAAAATGATCACTTTACAGGTAATTAATTTATTATAAAGATTTAACTTATTTTTCCTTTACAAAATTACCGATTATATCCAGAAAACAGTTTCAATCACTAAAAGCTTCACTACAACCACTGTGTAGACCAACGTCACAAACTTTGCATGGATAAATTGTCTGGCTATGGTATTGTTTAATACGCAGTCTTCTGCTGTCTTTGGACATGACAATAAAATGTCCACTTTCTCCATGTAATGGCTTTTGCATGCTGAGTTTACTAGTCCTACCTGTTGCTAATCTATTTCCTGCTAACTCTTCACTCAAAAAAAGTGTTTGGAAAAGTGACAATACAACTTCGCGTCTACGACAGACAATTTTCAGGAGACAATTTTGATATTTTACACACATTTGTCAAGGTTCCATCAATGTTGTTGGTAAATATTGGCCACAACTATTTTTCCCACGAATTCTTATTTTGTAATTCGATACTAAATGGTCTCATAAATCGACTCCTCTCATTTTGCCATTGTACTGTTCAATAAGGTAAGGTTGATGGACAAACACTTTTTTCTTTAACGTTCTTAAATAACGGGAAACATTTTTTACAGGAGGATTTTTTCCAAACGTTGAACCAAGAGTCACAACACAGTTGTGGTTCCATCGGACGACAATTATCTTGTTTTCTACTTCGAAGTAAAAATAGTAATAACCCCTCTCTTTCTTTCGAACACATTTCACCGATTGAAATGGGCACATTTGGATGCGGTTTCCCGAATCGTATCCAAACCAAATTGTTGAAATTTTCTATTTAGCAAGTTTAGGTACGGTCTCACCTTATATAATTTATCTTTGCCATCGATTCGACTGTTATCAGCCAAATGCAAATTCTGTTTCATGTTCCTGTACTGAAAACGTGACATCGATTCTCTCAAAATATGAACAGAAATGTCCTTATCGAGACACCAGTAAATTTCTTCCCGAGGTAAAGAATAATATCCCGTCGGCAACAATATTCCAATGGTCCGACTCATGTAGGTTTTAGATGCCAAAAAATGGGGGGGGGGATTCTTTTGTTGGGCACATGAGTTTGTCTATTGGACGAGAAGGGAAGAAACCTCTAAGCCAAAGAGAAGATCAAAAATCTCTGCACTAGTTTTATCCTGTATTATATTTTTCATACTTCCGATTTGATCTTTTTCTTCATTTTTCGGCTGAGACATATTCAATGGTCCCTTCTTTATCCATTTCAAATCTTCAGTTTTTGTCTTTTGAAATTTTTTCGAAAGACTTGTACTGCTTTTATTAGGCAAAAACTTCTTTTTTACTCACACTTCAATTTCGACACCAGTATCGCATGGTAAATCATCATTGTCATTATTCAAAATATCATTTCCTTCTTCTTCATCACTAGCTTCTGCTGTTTCTGGTAGAATAACAAATATACCAGTTTCGTTCTCGTTATCATTATCTGAATCTTCATCGGAAATTCTTTGAAGACCTTCTGTAAACGTAAAGTATCTAGTTTTAGGTATTTCTATAAGCACAGAATGGGGAAAAGTTCCAGGAACATGTGAATAAGGGAACTACACTATTCCAGCTGGCGTTGCTCCAACGCAACACCTGTTTCGCTTCCTCTCCCACCCAAACAAAAGAAACCGATTGATGGAATGTTCTGATAAACTTTGACCTTGGCTAAAAATAAATCACCCCTAAAGCTCCCGTTTGTCTCCCTATATTTCTTCTGTGAAAAAGACCAGGAGAAAAATTCTCGTTCAAAAATGCTTAACTAACTGTCTAAGCTTGGAACTCGTTATTAAATTAAAATAACAGTTGAAGGCAAATATTTTTCTATTCGATTATTAACCCTACTCAAAAACTACTGTTAATATAAAAATCATTTGATAGCTAAATTTTTATACGCATTTATTTTGACCATTGCGCCAACGCAACACCAGCGGTTAATGGGTTAAATCAGTCACTGATGTATTCAATTTTATTACATAAATTATGGTGGGATATTAAAATAAACATGCATGAAAAAGAGCAATTAGAATTATCAAAATTGGTGTGGTCGACCGACGTGTTTCGAGGCCTCCTTGACATGGTTGTCCCTGTAAAAAATATACAACATATTAATAATTGACAAAGAAAGAGAAATTTTTATCAATTACCCATGGGAATTTTCTCATTTACCTCTAATTACTGAATATCATAAAATTGTTTACATCAATTCAACTATAACTTATTTTTCATTTAGAGCTATTTTATACCTTCGACTTATATTACATATGAAATTCAAAATATTCTACATATTATTTATAGTTCACAATATTTTTTATAACACAAAATCTCTGATTCAAATTTATCACAATTCAAATTTATCAAAACATGTTATAATTTACACTTCATTCACCTTAATATTTGACAATGATAGATTCATTATGTTAACACGCCTTCTAATTTCTGAGTAATTGTGCGTAGTTGGGTCAGAGGAGAGCAAGTTTAAAATTTTCCCACATTCTTAACCACAACAATGGCCTAAGTAACAAAATCTTTGCTGTGACATTCGGTTTTTGGCTCAGAAGATCCACAACATCACATACAATAATTCTCTAGTAGAAAGTTTAACCAAGATAGATTTTTTTTTTAGTATTTTATTAAATTTAAATTAAGACAACACACAAAGTTTTAAAAAAAAGGTGTCAGGCATCCAACACATAAAATCAATTAAGAAATGGATCTCTGAGATAGGAAGTTTGGTCATATTCGGGAAAATGTAAACACAGTTCAGCACATTATACAAACAAAATATTGCAAAAATAGTAACAAAACGTTTCAAAATAATCCAAAAATTAGGCTTAGCCAAAGTTCTTTCATTAGTTTTTCATTAGTAAATTTCAATTCAAAACACACAATTGTTAAAACCCAATAAATTCAGTACAAATCATATTCTAGTTTAAATTCACAATATAATCAATTCCAGTTTTATTATTTACTTTACTCATTAACATTTATAATTTTATAATTACAATTTTTCACTTGTAATTCGTACCAAAATCTTCTCTTATTCCCCCTCCCCCCAAGAAAATTGTTCATGAAACAAAATTATTTTAATTTAAACTCATTATGTGGATGAAAATGCCTTACTCTAGTTGAGTGCACAATTTCACTCTTTTTGCCAGTGTATTGGTTTGGTTTATCAATTTCCAAATTAATATTAGAAAGCTGGCTTAAAATTTTATAAGGGCCTGAATAAGGTGGATATAATTTTCTTGAAATTCGGTATTTAAATTCTTTGTACATCACTAAGTCACCAATTTTGAAGTTTCACTGTACAAAATGGTCTGTCATATCTCTGTTTATTTAATAATTCTCAACTTTTTTTTGATAAGGCTTTGCGAAAAATATACCACAGAAATTCAGAATGACAATGTTAACATTAAAGCACTGGAATTGACACTAAATATCATTATTCACTTGTACATATAACATTAGGACCTACTAAATCACCAATTTATTTCTAATCTTCATTTTAACATCGTCCTCAATTATGAATTGCACTTTAAAATTTCATAACACACATAAAAATCAATAGTAGTAGAAAAAGTTAAAAATCCGTCAATGAAATTAATATTTACACAAATGAAGTCATTAAGATATATAAAAAATAGTTAATTAGAATTTAAATGTATGGAATCAACTTTCAAAATTATTTACACTTCTCAAAAGAGTTTCTTTCTCAAATTTTTTGTTTACGTATTTCATAATCTTTATTTTGCTAACTAAAAATTCACACCAATATGGGAATTGAAGGAAGCATGTAAAACTGCTCATGCTTGTTCAGAACTTAAATTCTTCACTTAATTGCTAAAGTGTGTTATAGATTCACATTTTATTCAATATGACTTATTCAATCCTACCATTACCACAATTAAAACATATCAAATTCCCTCACTTATATCAATGACAAGAAAATACTACTATAATTTCCATACCTTATTTTTAAAAAAATCACATTTTTCAATATAATTTTTATCACTACATTAAAAACACTCAAAATTCTCTTGACCCCTCAAGATGGGAGTTGAAATTCTTGTTTACTGTTTATGTCTTTTCGGTCAGTTACTATGCATATGCAGAGGCCATTCATCCGTTCTTTTATTTTATGTCCTTTTATTTTCCTACTTTAGAGGCGTTACTTTCTAGAGGGGTTGGGAAGGTTTTAACAAAACAGGAAATGAAGACATGAATAAAAAATCAAGAGGCGGGTGGCTTCCAAGAAGATTGTAGAATTCTTATCATTGCAACAAAGAGTGAAAGAAAAAAACTACACCTATGAATGCATGCCTGTGTTGTCTCGCATTCAAGATAGTGGCGCTCTAGAAACGGTTGAAAAGTTTCCTTTCTGTTTATCTTGGTTATTGCAGAAAAAATAAAAAATCGTTCGAAAACAACATTTGGAGAAGGTGAGATGTTCTGCGAGTCATATGTTCAAAATGACTATCAAACGAAATTGAATACTCTTACTAATGAAGTGAAAAGCAAATTATCGATGAAGTTGAAAAAAGCAGGAAAAAGAAAGAGGAAATTGCAAAGGATTTCGGGATTCCATGCAGCACATTGTCAACAATTTTAAAGAATAAAGCAATTATCCTAGAAAAATTCAATGATGGTTTAGGCAAGCGAAATATGCTCAAAGCTAGTGAATTTCCCGATATATAGAAGTGCCTAATGGAATACGCAGTGTAGAACTCAAAACATCCCCCTAGAAGGACTTTCAATCAAAGATAAGGCTAAATCTTTTGCAAAAGAATTGGGTTATTTAAATTTCAAAGGCAGTAATGGCTGGTTCAAAAATTTTAAAAAACGAAACATTACATTTTTGAAAATGTGTGGAGAAAGTGGTGAAGTAGATGAAGATGTTTGTGTAGAATTTAGAAAGAAAGTAAGCTTGATACTGAAAAATTACGATCAAGATGGGTTCAATGCGGAGAAAACTGGATTCTTTTTTTTTTAATGCAATCCAGACAAAACCATGCATGTATAGGGTGAAGCATGTCATGGAGGGAAGAGAAGTAAAGGTCGTTTAATTTTATTCTTTTGCGTGAATATGAATGGAACAGAAAAGATAAAATCGTGAATGATAGGGAAATCGAAAATACCAAGGTGTTTCAGCGGGATAAATTTTTTTCCTTTGGATTACGAAGCTGACCGAAAATCTTGGATTACATCTAACCTTTTTGAAAAATGGCTCAAGAATTTAAATAAAAAAATGAAAATACATACACAGTACCATACATAAAATTGAAAACGTAAGAATTGGATTCCTCCCCCCCCCCCCGAATACTACATCAAAGCTTAAACCACTTGACGAGGGCATCATCCAAAATTTCAAAGTAAAGTATCGTCATCAAGTGGTTAAAAAACTTTTGTCCGAAATGGAAGAAGGTGTTTCACCATCTGGTGTAAATATTCTACAAGCTATGGGAAAGCAGACAAAGCTTGGAACATTATGTCTTCTTCTACGATAATGAATAGCTTTAAAAAGGCTGGATTCATAAAAGACCACGAAAGTACGCAGTTAATCAACATCGACCACCCTGCTAAAAACTGCGAAGAAAGTGATTGGAGCCGATTATCCAGACTCCTGTCCCTCAACAATATGGAATTCAATGACTTTGTCGTCATAGATGATGCAGTAATGGTGTATGGTCAGTGGGAGGACAATGACATCATCGGTCAGACGAAAGCTTCTTCTGTATTATCGGCAGAAGAGGAAGAAATTCGCTATTCGCCACCAAATGTGACAAACAAAGAAGCACTATTTGCAGTGGGCACTTTGAGGAGATATGTTGAAAGTCAGCGACATATGTCAGAGGACACATTTAAAGCCATTGTCCACTTAGAAAGTGTAATTGATAAAATCCGTGTGACTTTTTGCGTTGGAGGAATGTGAAACATCTAGTCAGTCTTGACAAACCAAGAACTATACCTGATCTGGACAGCATTTCACGACATGTTCTCAGCATTTCCCCGGGTAAACGGGGGTCAACTGTAAAACATGCTATCTTACGATTTCTGATGGCAGCTGAAAATGATAGTCGTCATGTAGAAAATGTCTTCTTGTAATAATTTTTTTAACTATAGTAAATGTTAGCTAAATGTGTAATTAATCAAAAAACGCTGGGTGGTGAAATTTTGGACTACATTTTTATTCGCTCCAACAAATTCCCATTCTTTCAATATCTCCTACACAAAATTTCATAATATTCTAAACAATAGTTTCCACTGTAGACAACTTTAAAGTAGAGAAGTTTAATTATGGACACCTTCTATCTATCTATCTATCTATCTATCTATCTATCTATTTATCTCTCTCTCTCTCTTTCTCTCTCTCTCTCTCTATATATATATATATATATTTACATACATACATACACACACACACACATATATATATAATTATTTATATACATACACACACACAAACAAACACACACACACACACACACACACATATATATATATATATATATATATATATATATATATATATATGCTTCAAAATGGATATTTTTATGAAAAAGTGATAAAATTTGTATTTTTTTATTTCCTTTATAGTATATTAAAATAATATATATATATATATATATCTATACATATATATAGATATATATATATATATATATATATATATTGTAAATAAAATATTGAAAATACGATATTTTTACAGGAAACTTACAATTCTAAGTATTTCTAACTGTTAGATGTCATTACAGAATAACTGATTTTGTAGAATTTCGCGATTTTCATCATATTAATTTTACAGTAGCATATCTCAATAATACACAATTGAATGAAAGAAAAACAATTTTTAATTAACGGGCATTAGTTAAAATAAACAAATCACACTTATTTAGAAAAATATTAATAGTGATTTATGTCTTTAAAAGCAAAACGTTATTTTGAAAAAAACATTCATGTTTTTCAAAAGTCCATAGCAATCACACATGGTTTCCATTACTTATTTCACTGACACATTGAATTGTTTTTTTGTTTGAAATTTTGGAATTTTCTTTTGAGATTGTATTTTTGTTTTTATCAATGCATCTCTTGCAGAAGTGCCACGAACGGACGACTCAGTATCGAATTTAACAATCCTTTCTTTCTGCTTGTGTGTGACATGTAAAATTATTGAAATCAATATGTTGACTCTCGTGATCAGATTTATTTGCTTCTTTTATAAACTGCTTTAGTTTGTCATCAGAAATATTCCTGAAAAAGTCCTGTTACTTTAACATCATTCCATTCAATCATATCAATATAATCCTTGGTATCAAAATTTATACGTTGAATTAAAAACTTTCTGATGTCCCCTTTCAATCTTAGCCCTTGAGTTTAGAATCAGACTTAATCCAAGCTCTCTTACGTGACTGCGATCATCTGATATCATACAAAGGAGGATATTTTCAGAAGCAGCAAAGTATGCATTTCTTTGAATAACTGGGTGAATTAAATTTTTAAGAGTCTGATGGAGGTAACGTGAATAGCTTACAAGTTTCCAAAGGTGCTTTGATCCATGGATACAATATGCTTTCAGCTTTATGTTAAACCAAACAGCTGCATAAACTTTCGAAATGTACTCAGTCTGTGTTCGGAGATTTTTTGCAGGATATTCTGTTCCCACATACAAGGGAAGTGTTCTGTTTGCTAATATAATCAATCTTGAATGACAAAGTTTTCTTGGTTTTCTCATGGACAAATCAGAAGAACACCTCCCAACAGAGATTGCATTACTCATTTCTAACAAATATTTTAGGTCCACACGTAAATCTTCCTTAATTTCTAGTAATGGAATGTCATTTTCAATAGGTGAAAATTCAATCACTGGAAGTTAATAGCAGTTTTCTAGTAGTTTACCTATTTCTAATCCAAATTTCTTTGGAGGAGAAATAGGAGGATCATTATTAGTTAGGACGTAGGACAGTTAATTTCCATGAAATAGACAAATAAACCACTGCAGTGGCCTTCTAAAGAATCTGATCAACTTATTGATTTCAATAACTTTCCATGTCACACACAAGCAGTAGAAAGGATTGTTAAATTAGTTAGCGAGTCATCGTTGTCCGTTCGTGGCACTTCTGAAAGAGATGCATCGATGAAAACAAAAGTACATTAATGCCAAAATTTGAAAAAAAAATCAACGTGTCAGTGATTTTTTCTTAAGTACTGGACTTTTTGATTCTTAAGTACTGGAAACCATGTTTGATTACAATGGACTTTTGAAAAACATGAATGTTGTTATTACAAAGGGTCAGGAACCAAAACGAAACAAAACAACAATATAAACTAGAAACAGAATAAACTTGAAAATATACAAGAATTAAATAGGTGTGATATGTATGTTTTAACTAAGGTTCGTTAATTAAAAATTGTTTTTCTTTCATTCGAATGTGTATATAAATGTGCTACTATAAAATTAATATGATGAAAATGAGATGTGCTTCGTTATGATTTGCATTCTTTAAAGTGTAAATCCTGTTCACTAAGATTTCCTATAATGACAAACTAGCGCAGTGGCGCACCCAGGATATTTTCTTGGGGGGAGCCGAGATGAATGGATAAAAATATTTATAATGCATGGGGGGGGGCGAGATGAACGAATAAAAATATTTATAATGCAAAATCAATCTTTCTACTTCTTTGGAGGGGGCAGGGCCCCCTGCACCCCCCCCCCCTGGGTGCGCCACTGAACTAGCGTACAGTTTGTCATTGTAACCAGCGCAGTGGTTTGATTGAAAAAAGGGGGGGGGGTCGTCGTCTGTGTTTTTTGCTCCCCAGAAGCTTATGAAAACAGAAGAGAAATGCCGGAGCTACCAAAACATGTTTGAAATTGCTTAATTTTCAAGCATTTATTTCAAACGGGTATGATTTTGATTTTTAAACGCGAAGTACACTATAGCTGTGTTGTGATAAACAATAGAGTGTCTATGCTCATGAAGTACCCGAGAGAGCTATAGGCTCTTTACCCTCGGTAAGAAAATTACGGGGCACTCTATTAATTGAGATTGATTCAACCAGTATGATAAATAATAAAGAAAAGATAAAAAAGATGAGACCTAGCAAATTTGAAATCCATTGTGTATCAAGTAAGATTAAAGAATAAGGTTAAGATAAATTTTAAAAGATGGTAATTCAAAATTTAAGTCATGAATTAGTTAATTATTTAGAACTTGCTAGAGTTTAATTTATTAAATTACTATGATTAATATAAATAATGTAGTAAAGTTTTAGTTTGAAAATTATGTTATAAATTAAGAAGTCCCTAAAGCTTCGGAAAGGGGACCCAGAGATCCGGTCGTGATGATTTCTAATTTTTTCGCTTCATAAGTATTGACGACTTTATCATTTCATAAGTATTTTCTAAGTTGACATAATAATTGTAATATCTTTGTAATTTCTCTTCAATTCACTTGAAAACTTACTATGTATCCATTAAGCGTTATTCGTAATCTTTTCACATAATTGTCTAATCGTTTAATTAATTTTTTGCGGCACATCTCTTAGTTTCACTCACCTACCGAATTCAAATCGGAGATCCATTTTTTTTTCGGAGAAGAAAGGTTGGACTTAGCTTGAGTGGCAGTTCTCTGGGCCAATGAAATTTGAAGGGATTCGACCACCGACGCCTGTGGCAATCTGTTGCATCTGAGAAGACTTCGGACTTGGAAGAAATCCAAAACAAGTTAGTTTCAATCATTTGTCTTAAATTAGTCTTTCATTTCTATTTATTAATAGGTAAATTGTGACCATTATTACCCTATTACTTTTATAAGATGTGTGAATATTTGAGTTAGTTTTTTCAAAATGGCAATCGGTAACTTAGGAAAAATTGCATGTGTTTTTAGAATGTACTTTTGTTTTTATCAATGCAGAACTGCCACGAACAAGTATGACTCGGTAACCAATTTAACATTCCATTCTACATGGAAAATTGTGGTTATTCAAAAGCAACAGAAATTACTTTTTTTCTCTAAATATTTTAGATATGAACTAGCTTTTGCGAATCACTATACAGGAACCATACCATGAGAGAGGAGAAAAACTTTGAAATTCCCATATATTAAACCTTTACATAAACATAATATTACTTAACAGGCATTCTTCATTACTTACAATTGCTTATATTACATTACATAGAACTTCATCCATAAAAAAAGTATTTTAGTGCAGCAAACATGGTTCTAAAATAAAATTATAGTAATCAAGTGGTGAACAGTGTGTCTGATATACAGTTTGCGTAAAAAAAAGGGAAACAAAAATGTGCGTTCATGAAGTAAATTAACAAACAACTAAATACAGCTATCAGCTATAATATAACAATGAAACTTTTAAATTTACAACATTATTTATGTTTTTAATATAATATATCCAGCATTGCAAGCATTTTGCATGTATGTTAACTTGGACTTAATATTAAGAAACATAAAATTTAGCACAGTAAGGATATTTATACACACTTCACAATCTCAACTAAAAATGTTCAACTTCATGCTATAATTATATTTTTAACACAACATATGCATATTTTTAACACAACATACTATATAATTCTGATTTATGCTCAATCATGCAGTCTGTATGAGTGCATAAAAGAAGCAGCTGGAAAAAAATAATCATGCATTTATCAGCATACATCTACAGTGGCTCCCAAAAGTGTTCGTACACTTACGAATTTCAATGAAATAGGGGTCTATCCATTAATTAAAATGAATATTTCAGAATGGGTATTTAATAACAAGATCTATAATCTATTCTTAACAAAACTACATGAAATATTTTTAAGAAACCAGTAATCAAAAAGTAACAAAAACTTTATCTCACAAAAGTTATCGTACACTGAAATATTTTCGGATAAATTCATAATTAAAATTATCGTCTGGCGCTTTATTTTTATTTTTGAATTGTGGTGGCATTTAAAATATCGTTTGGCTTTAATATTTGCTTGCCTACTCCGTAATATTCTATTTATTATTTAAAAATGGCTCGTAGTCGTAAAGAAACAACAAACAGCATTCGAAAATTGATTATTTTTCATCATAGTGGAGGTAAATCAGTTCGAAATATTGCTAAATTACTTAATTTATCCCATTCTACTGTGCAGTATGTGAAAAAATGCTTTAAAGAAGAAAATTGGATCGAAAACAAGGTAAGAAAAGGCCGTCCGGCAAAGTTAACAAAAACGTGATCAGAGATTTATAATTAGAAAATTTGTAAAAAATTCACGTTTGAGTGCTGTAAAGGTTTCTGCAGAATTCAATGAAACATTTTCTACTTTAATTTCACCTGAAATGTTTTGACGAGTTCTCAGAACAGCTTGATTACATGGGCATTCTGCCCATAGAAAATTTTTTGTGAGTGAGAAAAACAGAAAGTTTAGGCTTCCCTTCGCACTATCAATGATAAATAAGCCCCAAACCTATTGGAATAATGTCTTATTTGCCGATGAACATTTTTGGTGCTGATGGGCGTATAATTGTATGGAGAAGAAAAAAATGAGGAGCTTAATCCCAAGAACTTAGTAGGAACGGTTAAGCATGCCGGTAGAGGTATCCTTGTATGGGGGTGCATGTCAGCATCAGGACTAGGAAATTTGGTATTTATTGATGGCATAATGAATCATGCTGTTTATATAAATATTTTAAGAGATAATTTAAAATTATCAGCTCAAAATTTGGGTATTGGAAACAACTTTGTTTCTTATCAAGATAACGATCCAAAGCACACGGCTCTCAACGTTCGCATCTGGCGTCACTATAATTGTCCACAAGTTTTGAAATCACCACCTCAATCGCCAGATTTAAACCCAATAGAACATATTTGGAGAGAGCTGGAGGTTCGAGTACGAAAACACGACATTCACACGAAAAGCGAACTAAAAACAATTATGATGGAAGAATGGATGAACATTGATGCAAAAATTACAAAAGAACTAAAGCAATCAATTCCCAGACGTTTAAAATCTGTTGTGTATGCTAAAGGGTATCCTACTAAATATTAATTTAACGAAAAATTAGAATATTTACTAATATGTAGGGATTTTTTACAAGTGTACGATGACTTTTGTGAGATAAAGTTTTTGTTACTTTTGGATTACTGGTTTCTTAAAAATAAAGTTTTACTATATTTTCAAAATATTCCATGTAGTTTTGTTAAGAATAGATTATAGATCTTATTATTAAATACCCATTCTGAAATATTCATTTTAATCAATGGATAAACCCCTATTTTATTGAAAATTGTAAGTGTACGAACACTTTTGGGAGCCACTGTAAATATTAATGTTTATAGTTGATTTTTTATTTTTTAGTATCGCATAATCATATGTATATAAATATATGCAGAACGTTATTCTATTTTTCATCCCTTAGTTATTAAATTGTTGGTCATTATGCATTTATTTAATTTAATTTCTCAGATTCAACTTTAAAATCTTGTAGAATTTTACAAAGATGAGGACAATTTTTGGAACAGCTTGTTTATATGCACACTTTCTCTGTTTTCCACATGTTCTTAATCTGTTCATAAAAACCACTGCAATTTCTTTCTAACAACATTTTTCTTTAGTTTGTATGAAATATTAAAACTTTCTTTTCATGAATGAATGAAAATCCTTAAGACAAATCGAAACATTTGAACATTTGATGTATTTTATAGTACCAGATCTGATATAATACTGTAATTTTTTCTTAAAAAGAATCAATGGTAGTATAATTTTGACTGCTATCCAAAAATGGACTTCAATATAAAATTTAATAGAAATATTTGAATGCTTAGAATAATTATGTCTATCAAAGTATTCTCTTTAAACATACAGATTTCGTTCCTTTCCCAACCTCCAGTCAACCAGAGCAGAAAATTATAAAAAAAAGAAAGTTACTATTTTTAGTTATGAACTAGCTCTTGCAAATCCCTGTACAGGAGCCATACCATAAGAGAGGGGGAAAAACTTTTAAATTACCATATATTAAAATTTACATAAACATAATATTACTTAACAGACATTCTTAATTACTTACAATTTCTTATATTACATTACATAGAACTTCATCCATAAAACAGCTATAATATAACAATGAAACTTTTTAAATTTACAACATTATTTATGTTTTTAATATAATATATCCAGCATTACAAGCGTTTTGCATGTATGTTAACTTGGACTTAATATTAAGAAACATAAAATGTAGTACATTAAGGATATTTATACACACTTCACAATCTCAACTAAAAAGGCTCAACTTCATGCTATAATTTTAAAAAATTCTAAAAGAAGTTTATTGATTTTATACTTATAGATCAGATATCTGATATGCATATTTTTAACACAACGTACTATATAATTCTGATTTATGCCCAATCATGCAGTCTGTATGAGTCCATAAAAGAAGCAATTGGAAAAAAAGTCACGCACTTATCAGCATACATCTGAATATTAATGTTTATAGTTGTTTTTATTTTTTAGTATTGCATAATCATATGTATATAAATATATGCAGAAAGTTATTCTATTTTTCATTCCTAAGTTATTAAATTGCTGGTCATCATGCATTTATATAATTTAATTTGTCAGTTTCAATTTTAAAATCTTGTATAACCTGACAAGGATGAGAACCTTTATTTAGATAACATCATGTGTGCTAGATTTTTATTAAAACTTTAGGTAAACTTTTGCATTCTGTGTGTGTTATTTGTAAAATCTTCATTAAAAATGTGAGAATGTCCTCAATAACTGATTTATAAGCTATTTGTTTTCAAGACTTTTAGAGAGTATTTAGTTGTCATGTTGTGCAAAATAAATAAGAACTTACTGGTCAAAAGCATAGACGTGCCCCCCCAACTTAACTTGAAATAAATTAAAACGTTAATAGAAGTTCAGTTAAATCAGAAAATTGAAGAAAACTTTTAAGAAAGTTGTTTTTTTCCCGTTTTTTCAAACTGTGAAACTGAAAATACCGATTATGTGTTTAGCCCTAATATAGTTTTTAACAATGATATGATCCATAACAAAAATTCGATGCTACATTTTTTTTTCTTCTTTTTTTTTATATTACATTCATTTTTCTCATTGTATAGCTTTTTGAATACTACTCAAACATCAATTCTATTGTTACTCAATTTCAAAAAATCATAATATTTCAAATTTTAAGGATTGATCGGTAGTCAATGCGCTGAGAAGGGCCCTAGCTGAATTCAATTTGTGCCCGTCCCAAATGTTAGAAGCACGTTACGCCTATGGTCCAAAGTATACATGTAAGGGGGTCATACTACCTTTTTTATTTCACTGGTAAGCAAATTTGTAAAGAACTGTGCTTTTCAATGCTTCTTGGTGTCACAAATCACTCTAATTTTTATTATGGCATTATAAGAAAATATTAGTTTCTTTACAGAATTCTGAAACTGGAATCCATCTTCACCTCATTGTGATTTCCTTCGAAAGATTCCATAGCTCACTTGGCAGTGTGCTCGATTCATAATCTGTGTAAGTTGATTTTAACCTCACTAAAGCGATTTTTTTTATTCTCTAGATATCCTTTTTTTCAGCAGTGAACTTGTGGTCAAAATCACAAACTTATGAATGTATATTTTTTAAATTTATTTTTTGTACTTAAATTTGAATTTTTCTATGAAAAACCTTAAAAAATATTTTTATTACATAATTGTTAATTAATAAACAACTCAAATTTTCAAATTTCTCTTTGTATATTTTATATGCTAATCCGAACATTCTCATAAACTTTGGTTGCAGTAATTTATGGATTGATATTGATTTCCTTTATTCATTATATTTTTAACTGGCAAGCCTGTTATTAAAGTATTAGATATGTCCGAAAGTGCAGTTCAGGGACTTCAGTTAACCATGACTCTTGTGAAAGTCATTTATCATAACTGCTTTCGAAAAAAAATTTTATATTTTTATATTATAAAGATATAAAATATCAAGGGTTATTTTACTCTTGATAGTTAATGTTAAAAATTTTTTTAATTTAATTATCAGAATTTCATGAGAAGTAGTTAGAGGTTCATTCATAATTCCTTACAGAAGTAATAATAATAATAATATTGCTGTTAGATGTATTAGATCATTCGTTGATGAGCTAATAGGTAGTTGAATGTCATTTGGAATACTAACTTCTGCCTAGTATTCAATTTTTTTATTTTTTCATTGTCAAATTTTGGTGGAGATCTGTCTATAAAATATATTTTTGTGAGCAGCTGTTATTATAAAGTGTAAGGATAAGGGCAGCAAAAAAATATTCCAAAATATATTATTTAGGTTCAGTTAATTATTAAACAATTGTTGACTATAATAAGGTTATGTTTGCAAGTGTGTAGATTTTTTTTTATGGTCTATTATTTGGTTTATCTAAGTTAAGTTGAAAAATGATGTAAGCATACAAAGATTGACTGGCTGTCAATGTTGAGTGTAGTGGCATAGATAATTTTACAAAGTGCAAGAAAATACTTTTAACTTTTCAAACCGAACTTCTAACCAGAATTTTTAAAAAAATTTTAAGAAAACTTTTAAAGTTGAAAATATTTTCATGGATCTAAAGAATGGAACAGAACACCTGTATGGTCAACTAATTCATGGATAAAAGATGCAGCCCTAAAAGCAAAAGGCCTGGTTTCTGTATACTTTTATAATAATCATGTTACAACAGTCTACAGAAACAAAGCTTTTTGCTTTTAGAACTGAATCATTTATCCATGAATTTGTTGACTATACGGGTTTTTATTCCATTGTTAAGATCTGTGAAAATACTCTCATTAGCAAAATACTTTAAAAAAAATTTAAATTTGTGTTAGAAGCTTGGTTCAAAAAGTCTAAGTGTTTGTTCACGCTTTATAATATTATCTATGCCATTTCACTCAACATTGACAGCTAGTCAATATTACCCACCTCATTTTTCAAATTAACCTAGACTAATCAAACAATATATCATAACAATTGTTTAGAAATTACTGAATCTAAATAGTATATTTTAAATAATTTCTTACTGTGGTTATCCCTAATAACAGCTGCTCGCAAATAAAAAATATTTTATACACAGATCTCCACCATAATTTGACAATTAAGTAAGAAAAGATATGCTCAATTAAAATACTATGCAGAATTTAGTATGCCAAATTATTTTCTACGACATTTTTTTTAAACCAACTACTGTGAAAGCTACATCATATAATAAATGTTTACTTTATTCATTACTAGCTGTAAACCCGCACTTCGCTACGGAGTACATTCAAATTAAATACAACGGTCAATGTATGCAATTAATGCCAAAAAAATATAAATACACTGAAGTGCCACTGAATTAGGGATAGCAAAGCCTATGCAGATTGTGTACCGATGCGCATCATGTATGCGCAAGTGAGGGCGCTGTGGTAACTTCATATATAGCGCGTACTGTTGTTGTTCTGAATTTGTTGTTGGAATTGCCAGTATGGGTAAACTGCCTGATTTAGACGCCTTCGATCGCGGACAAATCGTAGGTACTCAACGCATGGGCCGTTCAATTTCCGAAATCGTAAGACAGCTAGGATTTTCAAGGTCGACAGTGTCAAGCGTATACCAAGAATACATGGATGGTGGAAAAAAACTAGCTATCGGGCAAACTGCAAAGAACAATTAGCCTTGACAGTGCGTGGTGAAAGACGGCTCAGGCGTATTGTACGTAGCCAGCGAAGCCAAACATTAGCTCAAATTACCACCCAGTTTAATGATGGTGCCAGTCGTACAGTCAGTAAACGGACTGTGCAGCGCTCGCTTCACCGTATGAGTTTCGGGAGCCGTCGACCTACGAGAGTACCATTGTTCTATACTCGCCATCGGGCTGCACGTCTTGCCTGGGCAAGAGAGCACAAAGACTGGAGTGTAGAGGACTGGAAACGAGTAGCATGGAGTGATGAGTCTCGATTCCGACTACTTAACGCCGAAGGGAGGCTGAGAATATGGCGTCAGGCTCATGAAGCCATGGATTCTACATGCCTGGTTGGAACTGTACAAGGGCATGGTGGCTCAATCATGGTCTGGGGTGTTTTTTCGTGGCACAGTTTGGGATCTTTGGTGCGTGTACCAACCTCCCTCAATGCAATTCGGTACGTAGAGTTGCTGGGTGATCACCTCCATCCGTTTATGCTGTTCTGTTATCCGCACGGTAATGGATTTTTCCAGCAAGACAACTGTACCTCTCACAAGTCCCGGTTAGCTACTGGCTGGTTGGATGAGCATTCCTCTGACTTCTCTGTCATGAATTGTCCACCTAGAAGCACAGACTTAAATCCTATTGAGCATCTTTGGGATGTTTTGGAACAAAGCGTGAAAGGCCATCACACAGCACCAAAGAACCTTACTGAATTATGGACAGCTTTAGCCAATATTTGGCAAGCCATTCCCGTGGAACGTTTCCAGAAACTTGTTGAATCTATGCCTCGTCGTGTGGCAGCCGTTATCAAGGCCAGAGGAGGCCCAACTCGTTACTAGGTGACACTTCAGTGTATATATATTTATAATAAATACAACGATCATTGTATACAATTCATCTAATATATATATATATATATATATATATATATATATATATATATATATATATATATATATATATATATATATATATATATATATATATATATATATATATTTATATATATATATATTTATAAAAAAATCGTAAGAGATATTTTTTTTGGGATAATATCCAATCGTCTGCTGCATTAGAAAGAGAAATAAAATATTTTTTTGTGTATTTAGTTCTTATGCACGTGACGATAAATTTATTTAAAGTACCATAAAAAGAAATCACGTGATCAGCATTTAATAAATTAAATTCTAAAATTTAATCTTTAAAAATTCACCAAGAATCAGAAAATAGAGGTAAAGATTCGAAAAAGTTTTCATTTTAAAGGAAATTTTATGATCTTTCTCGTGATATAAATTTTATAACCCTCAAATTATTATTTTGAATGCAAACTTAACCCATTAATGCCTAGCGTCCTTTTAAAAGGACGCTTACATAATAAGCTCTAAATCACTGAATTTTTTATTTTATTTCGATCCAAATAGCAGAATATCATTATAAAGAGTTGTATTTCTTATTATTCATCAGTTGGTAGCACTACATTAATGTTCTATTTCTGCTTTGAGGGTCTAAAGTCAGAGTTAGTCATTTTTTAGGTTTGCAAAAGAGCGTCACGCAAAAAGTAAGTTTATTTTATTGTTTTTCAATGTTACTAAAATATTTTATGCTGTTATCACAGTCAATACTCTTTTCTTAAATATGTATCTTTCAAAATTGTTAAAATTATTTTTTAACACTGTTATATTTTCTTTTGCGTAGCGTTCTATATATAGGACGCTAGGCACGGATGGGTACATGTTTTTCTGACCTGGTCCGCTATACGAATGCGTCTTTTTTTCTCAATTTATGATGTTTTATTACCATAGATAAAAGGAAATGCTATTTATTTTCAGAAAAATGATGTTATAAATTATTTATATATATAAAGATTACTGAGAATTCCTTATTTATAAAAATAATTTTAAAATAAATGTTCTGTTGATTAAGGAATGATTAAAACAATTTATAATTTAAGAGAAATATTAGCCTCTTGATAATGTAATGAAAGTATTAACAAATTAGCCTCTTAAATACGAAAATTTTTATCAAAGGATGTGTTCTGTAATTAGTGATTTTAAAAAATAAAGAAAAATTACGAAGTAAATAAGTAATTATCTGGATTTTTTAAAAATATGTGTATTTTAAATGTCTATAATTTAATAAATTTTAAGAATTTTGTCTTTTAATCCAAATTATATTTGATCTAAATATACTGAAATGAGCAATCGATAAGTTTAAAGCTCTTATTTATATTTTTGTTTTTATTTTAAGTTTGACTGTGGAGAGGCATTAGCTTTAATGGCAGAGTTATCTGATAATGATACATTCCATGAAGCGGATATTTATTTGGACCCACCATCTAATGAAGTTACCGATGACTGGCACTATACGGGTTAATAGAACTAAAAAATGTCCACTTGGAGATGTTAAATCTGTTAAAAAGAAGAGATGGGGAAGTTTTGATTTTCAGAACAGCAAAAATTTTAAAATTGTTCGGTGGAATGACAATAGTGTCGTTACTTTGGCGTCTAACCATTATGGTATTGAACCTGTAGCTCAGGCCAAACGCTGGTCCAATATTGATAAAAGATTTGTAGAGATTGACCAACCGTATATTGTGTCTCAATATAATAAATTTATGGGAGGCACCGATCAAATGGATCAAAATCTGGCACAATACCAGTGTTCCATACGGTCTAAAAAATGGTGGTGGCCACTGTTTTTGTTTAGCTTAGAAGCATCAATCCAAAATGCGAGGCTATTGTACAGATTATGCCCTTCTAATGACAGTAACAAAATGGATCCCCTCCACTTTAAAAGAGTTTTAAGAGAAATATGTCAGACATATTTTTCTAAGTACAGTAAGAGACCAAATAACAGTCTCGCTGCAGGGAAACCAAAAATACTTTCAAAAAGAGTGTCTGGTGATGTCCGGTATGGTGGAAAAGATCATTTAATCGTCGTGAATCCAAAACAGATAAGATGTGCCTACTGTGGCAAAAAATCCACAAGAAAATGCAATAAATGTTTAGTTGGATTGCATGATAAATGCTTTGAAATCTTTCGCACAAAATAGCTTGTATATAAATTGTGTAAAAAAAAAAATTACAAATAGTTTTTTTCATTATTTTGTATTTTAATAAACCCTTTTTATATGTAAATTTAAATATAAAAGTGTGTAAAATTTATCATAAGCCATAGTTTAAATTCGTGCCTTTTAAGCTATTATTTTTGACATTTTCAGCTTTTTAAATTGCTTTGATTTCTTTTAAATGATTAAAATACAATATAAAAACCTTGTGTTTATTTTATTATGCATTTTTCGTAGAGTTCCATTGGTTTCATGCGTTTATTTATCTAAAAACGACATTAAAAGGAATAATTTTAGAAAATCTAAGGGTTGAAGTGTTTGTGTAAAACCTGTACCCTCCCGTGCCTAGCGTCCTCTTTATAGGACGGTAACATTATTTGGAATAAAAATTTAAATTTTAATGCAGGAATTTTTTTAATATTTTTTCAGTTCATTTTGCACCTGTACCAACATAATTAGGTAAAGAAAATTAAAGAATTCGATGTTGGGCATTAATGGGTTAAAAAAAGTCACTAAAACAGCTTAAAAATTAAATTTTAAAAAATCTAAGAAGCATTTTACAAAAATCTTTCTTAGTGCACTCCTACACCATACGAAGAATCGCCATGCAAAATTTCAGCCCTTTAGCTCCAGCGGTTTGGTCTGTGTGTTGTATGTCAATGCGTCAGTTACGGAACTGTTTTATAAATATAGAGGCTGATCACACATTTTTTAGACGATATATACTGTATTCACAAAACTAAATTACATAAAATTCTTGTGTTTTAAATGTTTTATTTGACATTCCTTATTCTGAACTATCTTTCGATACCGCAATTTCCAGGATAATAATGCTTTTTGAAGTGTCAGAAGAGGTATTCTCTCCCATTCCTCCTGAACAGCTTTCCAGACTCCTGTAAGGGTTTTGGGACGACGTTTGGATAATGCATATTTTATAAGTCCGAAAGCACAAAAATCCATAGGTGATACATCGGTAGATTTAGTAGGGATATCAATGAAGGTTATGGCCTTGATACCATATTTTTGTTCCATTTCTTTTAGGAAATTTACAGTGGATTTTGATGTGTGACTGCTAGCTTTGTCCTGATGGAGTCTCACAGATTGATGGCACTGTGGGTAAAGCGATGGTATTTCATTCAGAAAAATTGGCAATAAAATATGTTCCTGATAGTATTTGGAGTTCATCTTGACATTTTTTTTCCACTCAATTGTTTTCCATTTTTCTTTGGATAAGTGTTTCTCATATAGAATTCTGCAGCGTGCCCTGCGTTCAGCGATATGATTTGGAAAAAGACGATGCACATTGCGTTTTTTCGCTTTCTTAAGATTTAAATCAACGTTTATTTGTTTACTGTGGACAACAAGCATTTTAATGATTTTGCAACTGTCCTTTGACTAGGGGGTTTTCTTTTAACATTAAACAACGTACCTTTGCAATAGTCGAAGATGTCCGTTTTTTCCTTGGATACTTGTTTGGAATTTTTGTCCCACTTGAGGCTCCAATTTGACGTTTTTTTCCTTTCATGTTGACGATATTACCTATCGACGCTTTAGATATCACAAAACCATGACTCTCACATCGTTTTTGGATAACGGAGTATGCATATTTCTCTTCGGAAAGAGCATAAATGTAGCCTTCGAACCACTGCTTTGTTAAAAACGCCATTTTGAATAAAAACAAAACTTTCAAGCCTCAGAAAATAATTTTGACTTTTAAAAACATAGTACAATTGCAATTATTTCTTTTGCAGAAAACGAGTTTTTATTACCGCTTACCAAAATCGTCTAAAAAATGTGCGAACAGCCTCTGTAGATTATAGTAATAGATTAGTTGTTAAAGAGTATTCACTCTTTTCACTAAATTTCTGAGTACAGTAAGACATTCAATCCTGGCAATTAAATGATTAGTTATTACAGATATAAATAAAATAGATTAGAAAGCCTTGATAGAGTACAATAATTGAAAGCTGACCGAGAGACTTGTTTAGAATGACAACAAAATTTTCTCTTCACTATCGAGAATCACTCTCACATTGAAAGTAAAGAAACACAAGAATGAAGATTGAATACTAAATAAAATGTTAGCATATAAAATCTTAAATTTCTAAATCTGACCCAGCATCTGTATTAATGCTCTCTATGGCATGTTGTTATCAGATTTATAAATGTAAGATTTTGTATGCTAATGTTTTACTTAATATTCAATCTTTATTCTTATGTTTCTCTACTTTAGCTTCTTATGTTTCTCTGATTCAGCTTTCAATGTTGAGCTGAAATTATGCTCAACATTAAAAGCTTATTATTGTACTCTTATCAAGGCAATCTACCCTATTTTATTTATATCTATAATAACAAATTAATCGACATGGTTGGATTTTCTCCTGTACAGAGGGAAATTTAGAGAAAAGGGGAATGCTCTTTAACAAATATTTTATAACTATTTTCTATTAGTATATTTATTTTATCAAGTAAATATTTATTACATGATATAGTTTTCACAGTATGTAATTGGTTTTACAAAAAAATGTGGTAGGAATTTACTTCTTGGAAGTAATTATCAATAAAATTACAACAGATTTAAAACTGCACTCATGTGTTGGGTGCTATTTTATATCAAGTTTTTTTAAACCCCTGTCTCAGAATTTATATTTCCTAATTGGATTTCATTAATTCTACTTTATCAACAATGAATTTGTTCAACTACTTTCAACAATCAACTATTTTTACAACAATCAATTACCCTTTAATGTACAAAACTATGCAAAAAATAATTTTCTTATCTGCAGAGCATTTACTAACTCTACATCAAAAAATAATTTAAATAAATTCTTCTTTTGATTCATAAATTATATCAGGGGATGGGAGTCATTTTCCTTTCACATAAATTTATGAACTGATTTTCTCTTTCTTTTTCAATTCCTACTATTAGTTCACACTGTCTCTATATATATCTTGTTCAAATTTTCAATCGTTAATAAAAGTACTTTTTATTCATCCACTCAAGTTCAAATACATTTTTTTAAACTTGTAGTGGATGAAACTTGATGTTAATACAGTTTTTTTCAAATATTAATTCATTAATTAAATTTAATTAATCAATTTTAGTTTTAGACCTAGAGCGTCTCTTGCTCTTCAATAGTAATTTCCCTGTTGTTACTATGTAAACGGTAGCACTGCGGTATCGCGGGCTTCTCCAGCCCTGTAGTTTGCGAGATCGAATCCCCAACCTGACAAACTTTTTCTCTCTCTTTCTCCCCCCTCCTAATCTCGCACAGTAGGCAAGGTTCTGGCAGGCAATCCTTTTTTTCAATTCCTACTATTAGTTCACACTCAAATTTTTCTTTGTTGACCTAAGTAGGAATTGACTTTAAATATTTTTTTTTATATATTACTTGTTTTTCCCTAGATGCTGTAAAGATGGAGCAGAGGTACAGCGGAAGGATCCTGTTTTGTAGAAATATAGAAAAAAATTGTGTAAATGTGCTATGTACTTTCTAAATAAACTATTTTTACTTTAAACCAGCTCTTTTCTGTATTTAAAAGCACATGTTTCTATAATTATCTTCTATTGTTGTGTAATTTTGAGAAATATTACTATCATAGTACTATTTTTGAGAAATATTACTATCATAGTACTATTTTTGAGAAATATTACTATCATAGTACTATTTTTGAGAAATATTACTATCATAGTACTATTTCTCAAAAATAGTACTATCAAGTGTTGGATATCGAATGTCCTATATAATATAAAAGAAAATATTTTTAAAAAATGACTTAAAAAGAATTTAATGAATTACTCTTCAATTCACAAAACTATGCAAAAAATAATTTTCTTATCTGTAGAGCATTTATTAACTCTACACCAAAAAATAATTTAAATAAATTCTTCTGAGCAAATTTTCATAAGTTCACAAAGGTTTGAGTATGGGTTTCATCATATCACACTAATCATTACTCAAGTTTTGAAAAATGAATGTATGAAATTTATGTTTATAAATTTATCAAATTATGTTAATAAATTTTATACTGGGGAAGTACAAATTTTTGGGGCTAATTATTGAAACATGGATTTATGTTGCAGTTCTTTGGATGAAATGCAATAATATGAATGGAAAGAATAAATATATAGTACTGTTTTACATACTATATCTCATTCTAAATTTGAAAAAAAAACGGGAACCTTAGATCAAATGGAAAGATAGATTTAGCTTTAATGGTTGGTATTAATGTTATCTTAACTTTCGAATTTGGGTAAATGTATCTTAATACAAAAGGAGGTTTTGTTCTAACCAGTAAACTTGTGATTCGTATGCAAATTTTTAGGTAATAGCAAAGATCAGTATTTGCTAATACCTAAAAATACATAAGGCAAAACTGGAAAGAATACTAGAAATATGAAGGCAAAAAAAATAATAATAAAAGTGAAAGGGTTGATATCAGAGGTTATTCGTCAATGTAATAAATAATAAAAATATCCATATAAACGAAAGGGTCCTACGCAAAACTTTAAAAAAAGGCCGACGGTCCTTTTCTGGTAGAATGCTGGCATGACGGTCGGACCTACGACACATTGCTGTTTACGATTTGGGTAGATGACGGTATGTAGACACCAATTATTGCTCCCTTAACCGGCCCGTCAACCTCCGGTTACGCGGCGGCTTTCTGTCCGCATTGATGGGTTCCTCGCGGCTGCCTCACGGTTCGCAGTCGGATAAACGATGGCTCGATTCCTACCGGAAGCGGCCCGGCACTCGACGGGGTAGTCGCGGGCGAGAGGACACGCCCGTGACGGAAACGATACTGACCTAATGCGACGGCCAGGCGGTGGAGAAATTGGCTGGCCGGAACCTTCCGACCCCGGCCCGATGCCTCTGTGTTTGTTGGGTATATATATATATATATATATATATATATATATATATATATATATATATATATATATATATATATATATATATATATAGATAGATAGATAGATAGATAGATATATCATGAGTTATGTCAGCTTAGAATGCACAAAAAAATTTTATATAGTGTGTTCCATATGATAAATGTTATCATTAAAAATATTGAATTAGGTGACTTCTAAGCTATCTAAATGGGCAAAACCTTTCAAATTCTAAAAAGTGAAAGATATTTTTCCGTGAAAGATATTTTTCCCCATTAAAACTCTGTTATGTTTCAAAAAGTCAAGAGAAGTTCATTAAAGACATCATATAAATAAATGCTAAAAGTGGTATTTATTTATTATTCTGGTACAGCAATTGCAAAATGTCATGACAAAAAAGCAGTTATGGGAAGAAACCATATAGACAGTCGTAGATCATTGCATGACTGTTGAATTTGTAACTGGCTTATCTCTAGGAGGTGTTGTAATGGTAGTAGGTTCAGTAGCCGTTGTAATCAACATCACACCTGTTACGCTAGATTTGGGGAGAAAATTGATATTTTATTAAGAAAAATTCCGAAGTTACTGCTCCAAATCGTTAGATAACAAAGAATAGATAAATTCCTTTTCCTTTAAAATATCTTTTAGTCCTCATATTTGAAAATAAAATATTTAATAAATAAATATTTAAAAAATATTACAGGTGAAATTAAAGAAAACGTTCTCGAATTACTATGAAAAATCGTTTCAAAAATTTAAGATAAAAAAAACGGGGATTTATTAAACTGCATAATAAAAATTAAATATAGTAGATTTACAATCTTTAATGTTATATCTATGCAGTATGCAATGTTGTATAGAATTTTTTAAATTTACAAAATTTTTTTTGATTAATTGATGCAAAGAGTAGAGTGTTTTATAACCTCCAGCAATTTTAATTCCATGAAACATTACGAAGTTTACCTCTTTTACTGCGAATGGTAATCACGTGAATCAAAAAAAAAAAACGTACATGAAAGTAAATCCTGTTATTGTCGATGGTTGACTGTTAACAACAATGTTTGTCTAAAACACACAGGTGGTATTCAAACTAAGAACATAACTCATTATAACTGCAATTGTCATCCCAATATCTATTTATATAGCAATATTTTCAACAGGTTGTATTGTACTCAGATTTTATGTTATCGGTAAGTTCAACTGTTTCTTAAAGGATTGTATATACGATCTTAAGCGTTTAAATAAACGATTGCAACATAAATGATATTTACTTCTGGATAACAAACTAATAACAGTGCTATAGTACCTTTACATCAATATTTTTACTTTTTACTATCCGTTTTGTCTACAGAATACATAGCAAGCAGTAAATTTTACCTGTGTATTTAACTTAAAGGCAGGAATATTCGTTTGAACGACAGAGGATACAGAAGAAATTCCGTATCTTTACGTTAGCAGCATACTTGAGAATGATATTAGAATCAAAGAGCACCCTGGTAAATTTCTTTTTCAGTTTTTAAAATAAAAGCAGAATTTATATCAGCATTATGTCATTTTTAAGTTCAAATGCTTACCGGATTGTTGTTTTTTATTTACTAAAAGGTATAAATCACAAAAATTGGAATAAAATACATTAATACAGTTCCAAAACAACATGGTATTCAGTGTAGTATTACACTAAAGGACTACAATGAAAATCACTAAAAATAATTTAGTTTTATTAATGTGAGACTTGCGATTGCTGCTTAGAGAAAAAACGTTTGATTCCAAGTTAATATTTATTTTATAAATATAAACCTATTAATATTTGTTGTTTATGATAAAACAAAAATCTCACGACACCCAAAGACTCAAAGTGTTAGTGCCCTCTGGTGTCTTGGTATGACTGGTAGAATCTCTGAATGTTCTTTCGTTTCAGCTGCTAAGATAATAAAACAACAACATATTAGAAGAGTAGAAACTATTCCAATAACCATCAGAAAGCATGTATCAATTTAGAATTCGGAAATAATTTTTTCAAGAAATGTCTCATCTCCAATAAAGTTAAATTTCTATTTAATTGCTTTAAGGAATATTTCAAAGGACAAGGCATGGTATGCATGCATTTTACTCAGATGTAAAAAGTCAAACATTCACAGCTCCTATGTGCTCTACAATAAGTATATATAAACTATTGCAACTTTTATGTACTGAAAGAAAACATTTTATTCAAAAATTACCTTTATAGAGGAGGGAGGATTTCACTTACACTTTTTAGAAGTCCTATGTGGATAAATTTAAAAAGCAATTATGGGGAACCATTGGGAACATTTCAACAACACTGGTAACTTACGACTTGTGGCAGAAGCGTTCTGCTATTTGCCATAGGATGCAACCTGTAACTAAGTTCTTCTAAAGCTTATAATGTCAATTTGGTCTATTCAGAATCTGATAACAATTATTCTTTATCGCATGAAGATGTCTAAGTCTCAGCGTTATTAGCGGTAAACATAAAATGTTATTACAACTGAAAAGTTTAAAATCTCATTTCTGATGCAAAAAATAAATTTCATAAATCCAATACTCTGGCTTTTGATTAGCCACTGAAGCTACTGTTTTACTTTATATAATTTTTCATGGCATTCAAATAAAATTCAGAAATTGGATTTTCGGATTGGGTTTTTTGTATCGGAGTTTCGTTTCTTCTTGGGTTTGTGTCAGTGTAAAGACAGAAAAAAAAACATTTGAGGGAACATGCTTTAAATGTTAAATTAACTTAATTTTATCTAAATCTTATTTTCTCAACAAAATGTCAAGAACAGAGTTCTCGATCTTGAATTTTGTTTTCCTTAATTTGTATCAATGGAAGAAAGTAAACTTAATTTGTAATAATATCAAAAATTTCGTTTGAATTAATGTCATAATATGTAATATTTTAAATCAATTTATGGTTAAAACTCTAAAGAATTACTTATATCTCATTAGTTAAAAGTATATAAACCTGCTTTTAAATTTAAGTATTTAATAATCATACAGATAATACATTGATTTCTACTGCTTCATTTATCTCCAGAAATCGAACAAAATGGGTAAAGAAATTGAACTTACTAAGCATACAAGTCCAGCAATACATGGACAGTTGTTTATTCCTTCGCATAGTTGACCTAATATAAATATAAATATAAATGTCATATCTTGATTTCAGATGACAAGACAAAGAAGTAGTTTCAATTATTTAAGTGTGTTATTTTTTTCTCAAAAAACAACAGAAAAATATGTCAGTGTCAATTAAATAAGGTAAGAATCACTCACATTTCAATCCAGGCTGCCACTGAACGGGAGTTATCCCAAGGAAGACGGTCATTCAAAAGAACGACGTTAGATCTTGATACACGAACAAAAGGCTTTTAATACTGACAAGACGAAAATTTACACAAAACTTATACATATATTAACAGATCTTATACGATTTACATAAAATTACCGAAGACCTCCCTTGTATCTATGGAACAAAACCGAAGGGGATGTCGTATCTCGCTCATCCGTTTTTCAACTGCGTCGAGCCAAAGCGCAGTAGTAGGCGTCGGTGACGTATCGGCGGTGGAATCGCTGCTACGTCATGGGAGTTCTTGACAAAGTGCTTTATATTTAAACAAATATATTTTTTTCTAATCAGAGTGTTCGCACTATTCAAGGACGCATCATAAGACGTTTCTTGCCAAAATTACTATTGTTAAGCCTATTTAATGTTTATGTTAGGATATTACAAATTGTTCCTTAACCTGTTCGTTTAATATTAGGGAATGTAATGAAGCAAGCCACGAAAGATAATTAAAAATAACTTACAGTTATAATCTCTTCAGAACTATTTTTATTTCTCCACATAATCTCCACCAAGATTTATGCGCCTATCCCATCGTTTTGTCAGCACTCCATTTCCAGTAACATAAAATTCTTTAGGTTGTTTTGTGAACCAAATTAGGCCTCATGTATTCATCATCTGCAAAGTGTTTGCAAGATCTTTTTCAGTATCATAATGATGGTGAAAACATGTTTAACAGAATAATCATAGGTAATGAATCTGGTTCATTACTATCAACCTGAATCAAAACATGATTCAAGCAAACACTTTGTAAATGATGAAGAGGATGAACATGAATTCCTATGTGGCTGAGCTTTTTCATGAGCTCAAAATACCAGCTCCATGAAACCCAAAGAATTTCATGGAGCTGGTATTGAGGCACTGAAAAAATGATGGAATAAGTGTATAAATATTGGTGGAAATTATGTTGAGAAATATAAATAGTTCTGAAGTGATTTTAACTGTAAGTTGTTTTTAATTATCTTTTGTTACTTACTTAATGACTTACCCTGGTATATTTGCGTATTCATTCTCACATTTTTTCTTGAATACGTGTAAAAACAAATGCAAGATTAGGCAGATAGTTAATAAGGAAATAAATCGATATGTATAATAAATAAACCAACATATATACTCTTGTTAATAGATGCATTTAAACAGTTAAGAAATTTTTTAATCAATGTTAATATACATAATTTAAATTCAGGGAGTTAAAGATAAGTTTTACGAACGTTTGATATCTCTTTTACAATATTTTATGAAAAACGTCCAAAAGTAAGGCATTTTTAAAGAAATTTTGGAACTTAATTGATTTCACATTTTTATAATTCGACAATAGCTTTTTATTATTTATAAAGCCACTTACCCTCTGTTCCATTACTGCAAAGGCCAAAAGAAGATCCCCGCACGCAGCATTCACCCTCCCCTTGACATTGCCGCCGCGCATTGCACACTTGTTGCGAATAAACAGAAGCCACAATCTACATAAGAGGAAATAGAAGATACATATCAAGTAAGGCAAGAGTATATTGGAATGACATTAAAGATGAATTTTGCTTATTGGCATCTAATGGCTGAACTTGACATCTAATAAAATCCCTAATTTACTAAACTTTGTAACTTTCACTATAAAAGTAATAAAAAAATGTTTGCTGGTAATGGTTATTAAAATTTCATTTATTAACCCTATCACTGTAACCTGGGGTCCACGCGGACCCCAGGCACATTTAACTAGTTGCCAAAAAATATATATCGTACTTTGAGGGGTCTAAGCCAGTGACATCTCATCTTAACATGTGTGTAACACAGGGTAAAAATGGAATTGCATAAATATTAGGGGTTTTTGTTTTTTTTTAAATTTGAAACATATATGTCACATTTCTGTAACCTGGGGTCCGTACGGACCCCAGCGTTATGTAGGGTGTCTGAGAACTATTGGACACATTAAAAAAGAATGAAAAATATCTAGGAAAAATGACGTGTTTTTGATAACGAGTATTAATAACAACGACCGAAAGTTTTTGTTTCACAACAATGTTATTCCCAGAATTCGACAGATTGCGCTAGATGATGCTACAGGTGTGTTTGCATTTTTCTCGTTGCGCGCCTTTCAGTTGAGAGCTGTTATTTGAAGCTGCAGCATGTTACGACAAAGAGTTTCGATAGACGATGCTTTACGCATGATACAAGAAAGTGATAGTGAAAACGATGTAGATATAGATAGCTTCGGTGTGTGAGTCTGAAGAGAGTGACGCGAATATTCAAGATTCGAATATTGAAACCGATAGGGAATCGGAAAGTGACGAGTATACTGACGAGTATTCACCTATCTGTTGAATCAAGAACATACTTTTGAATCGCCGTCAGGACTTAAGTGGACCACAGAAAAACGTAGTTCGGTACAAACTTTGGCAGCTAATATTTTACGAGAGAATAGTGGATTAGCAGGAGATGCCAAGAATGTATCTGACAAATTAGATTCACTAAAAATGTTTATACATCTGAAATGATCAATGTTATTGTCCGAGAGACTAATAGAAGGGCTAAAAAAGTGATTGCAACTTGGAATCAAGCCAATCCGGAAAATGAGGATAAGTGGACTCAAACAGATGAAATAGAACTCTACGCTTTTATTGGATTACTCTTACTCGGTGGTGTATAGAAATCTGCAAACGAAAGTTTAGAAGAAATGTGGTCTTCGGATAGTGGAAGGCCGATATTTCATGCTACAATGTCTATGCGACGTTTCCAAAATTTGCTTCGTTTCTGTCGGTTTCACAATGATGCAACAAGAAAACAAATACTAGAGGTAGATAAAACTAGCTGCCTGTCGGGATGTCTGGCAAATGCTTCTCGAAAATCTGACGAAATATTACAAGCCCGGAAAAGATCTGACAGTCGATGAGCAATTAGTGGCAACTCGTGGTCGATGCAGATTTCGACAGTATATACCGAGCAAGCCCGGAAAGTATAGATTCCAAATATTCCACCACTTCGTTTCCTTTGAAAGGAGAAGTGTATGTTGGACGATAACCTGGTACTGCAGTTGGAGCAAACAATGTTTTTGATCTCGTCAGGCGATTAGATGACCCTTGGAAGAACAAAGGACGCAACGTTACCATGGACACTTCACCAGCGCTCAGTTTCCACAGGACCTACTAGGTGTGAAAACCAGAGTGGTTGGAACAATTCGAAAAGAAATCCCAAAAGAGTTGCTACCAAATCGTCCGCGTGAAGAGAAGTCTTCTAGCTTTTCTTTTGATAAATAACTGACTTTAGTTTGCTACACTCCAAAGAAAGGGGAGGCAGTCATTTTGCTATCTTCCATGCATCATGACAAAAACGTCATTTAGGAGAAAGACAATAAGCCAGATATTATTACTCATTACAACGCAACAAAATCTGGAGTTGACAACATTGAGAATTTATGCAGATTGTACTCATGCAAGCGAAAAATATGCCGTTGGCCTATAGTCTTCTGGTTCAACATGCTCGGCTGCGCAGCTGTTGCTGGATACATAATTTGGATTTTGAAATATCCAGACTCGGAATCTGGGAAGCACCATCGATGTCGATTGTTCCTGAAAGACCTTGGGAGAGAGCTGCTCAATAACCTCATTCAGAGAAGACTTCAGAACGTTCAATCGCTGCAGCCTGGAGTTCGTCAATCATTGAAATATTTGGGGGTTGAAATTCCGTCAGGACCCGGAATTCAAGAGCAAAGTAAAGATGTACGATGCCAGCCATGTCCACCTTCTTTGGATAGAAAAGTAAAGACCCGATGTACTAATTGCCATATACCGTGTTGCCCGGAACATCAGAAGACCATTTGTGAGGTATGTTCAGCGTACATTTAGAAATGCAGAATGAATCTGTTAATATGACTGTAAAATTATTTTGTTCTTAGTTTTATAAATAAAATTTTTTAAGAAAATATCTGAATAATCGTTAATTACTTATAAGATAATTAAAGGAATGCAAAATTAACTTTAATGTGATGTAAATCGTATAAAATATGTAAATTACAATATGGGGTCCGCGTGGACCCCAGGTTACAACAGGGTATATTTCGAAACGATACAGTGATAGGGTTAACAAGACACACTTTAAACAAATTCTTACCACAAGAGCGATTGAACACAAAATGATGGTAGAGTTCATGTCGATCTGTCTGTTACACAACTGACGCAAAGGCCCCTGTTCTCTCCAGTCTTTTATATCGTAATTTAACCTTTGCTAACTTAGAAACTAAACTTTGACATTTAACTTCTGTTAACTGTCAAAATAAAGCAAATACGCATGTGTGTTAGATTTGATTAGAGTATGCATAGAAAGAAATCACCTGATATTCCCCTTTCTTCTTTAACCTGATGTATATAAAAAACGGCAAATTATGTTACTTCAATACTGGATTTAATATTGTTTTTTTTATCTTCAGTTCAGAACAGCTGCTACCAAACACACAAAAGACATTTCACAGGTGATGTTGTGTGTGTGGATGGAGCAGAAATTAAGAATTCCAGATGTAGTTCAAAGTACAATATGTTATAAGCATATGGTCAAAGATTTTGACGACAAAACTAATTTGAGGAAATGGACACGAATAAAGGAGTGTATTTTACCTTTTTTAAATAAGTAAATTAATTGAATGAAAATTTTCAAAATGTTACACATTGGAACTCCTCAACTTAGATTTTAATATTTTACTTTTTTACATACACATTTGCTGTGAAATATTATGTCTAAGAGGTTGTTGACGTAAAGAAAAAAAGTATTGTGAAATTTAATGCTTACTCGACTTCAATATAATAGTAAACAATCAATTAATTTCTCTACATTCTCTGAAACGAGTAATTAATTGAAATTTTTATGTAAAACTGCCGATCTAGAGCAGGACTTAGAAAAGAAAAACAATAACATGCAGTGAAACGCGAAGAACGTGTCACCAGTGTTTCTATGCAAAACTACTAAATTTAAAGTTAAGTATATTCTAACCTCTGCTCTGTCCTACTCTGTTGCACCCAATCAAAATTTACCCGTCGCTTTAGAAAACAACTCGTGCATTGTAGCCATAAATTAACAACTGAGATATATAACCTTTGTTAGAAATTTCGCAGAATCAACCTCATTAAAATAAGTTTATTCAACTTAGTCACTTATGGTTCTGGGACATGTCAAAGTAGTCCCTTCGGCTATCTATGCGCATCTGCCACAGTTTGATTTGCGTGGGGGAGTAATTTTGCTCTGCAGATGTGTAGGATCATTCTAGATATTGCTTAACATCTTCTGGGTTTTTCCTTATTGTCATCCAGGCGAAAGCGGGGACAGTCTCCGATGTTTTAAAGATTTCTTAGGCGTAAATATTCCAAAGGCTTACCTCAAAATATACTTTAGCCTTAATTCAACCGATTTCTTTATTCTGTCTATTACTTCATCGTGAATTTGAAAACTTCGCTTTTCAGTTGTACATACTGTACTATTCAAGCACAATTCTATAGTTTGATTAGAAGAAATAAAACTTGCAAATCAGTTCAAAAATAAGAATGGCAGAACTTATTCAGTCTGACAACTTAACAATTTAAATGCAATACGCAATATTTAAATTATCTGTTCGTCGCTAGGCCGGATTCTATGTGTGTTGAATGTACCAAAAAAGAATAGAAATTATTGTTATATTGTTATATTATACGCATAAAAATTTAAAATTAAAAACTCGAGATTGAAGACCCCTTGTCCCCTTAAGTTTGTTTTGAAATTCCAACGCCATTGAGACCATATATTTATTACAAGTACTACAGGTCCACACATTTTCTGAGTCTGTGGGTTCGAGTTCAACTGTTGGCACGGATATTTGTGGCCGTTCGAAATCGACTTTAAGTAGTGTGTCCCGGTCTAATTGACCCTCATGTAGCAAAAAAATAACCGTAGGACTCCAAACAAACTATTTATATTTTTTTCTATGAACTCAAAATTTTCGTAATTTCTTACGTATTATCAGTCCCATGGCGCGAAACACGAGAAATGCCCAGGATATTTCAGATATCAAATTTTTACATTCGTCAAACATTTTAATAATAATCTTCGAGTAAAAATACAGTATTCAGTGACTTACGCTATTGATTTCTACAAGGTGTCTCAAAAAACCTTGACACATATTAAACGTTTATACAAAATAAGTACACAAGGTAGGAACTATAAATTCTCATATGCGTTACTTTATATATCATTCCCAAATTTCGTTGCACTGGCGAAATAGGTTCCTTTTTGATATACCAGCCAACACATTGCTTTATCTGACGGAGTAGCAATTTTACAGCTTTTGCTTTCACGGATCAACTAGCGCCGCCTTTTGAACTTTTTGGGTACAGTAAAATACTCTAATATATACCGTAACACGTCTGTGAATTTACAGTTCTTAACTTTTACCATTTTTTTAGTATACATTATTTAAATGTGTCAAGGTTTTTTGGGACACCGTGTATAATTCTTTAAAATATAGCTTTTTGTTTTTCAGAAATCTTTATTTCAGTGTACATCTTTATAGCTTTGTGCATTTAAAACTCATAACAAGAATGAAGCCATATTTTGTGGTTATATTATGGATAGGTATGACACAACTTCCCCCCCCCCAAAAAAAAAAAAAAAAATTCTGAAACGTCCTATAGACGAGTATATGGGGTTACACTTCAAGTCTCGCTGAAATGCAAAAAACAATAAATGATGTTATTTCTTTATACTGAAAACAGATGGCAGTATTAACAATTTTTCTGCTCATTTAACTGGAAGACATTGAATGTAAGTAGAAAAGACAAGATTTAGGCGTTTGCACTGCGCAAACAGCGTCCTTCAAAGGTTTAATCAGTGGGTCGCGGTCAAATTAAAACTCGTGCAGCAAAAATGACCGCAAAACTCCCGACGAACCATCTATAAGTTTTTCCACAATCTCATAATTTTTGTAATTTCTTACATATTATCAGTCCTGTGGCGAGAAAAACGAGAAATGCCAAGGATGTTTTAGAAATCAAACTTTTACATTCATAAAACATTTGATAATAGTCTTTGAGTAAAAATATAGTATTCAATGACTTATTCTATTGAATTCTATAATATTTTCAAACATAGCTTTTTGTTTTTCAGAAATATTAATTTCAGTGTCCATCTTTATAGCTTTGTGCACATTTAAAACTCAAAAAAATATGATGCCATATTTTGTGCATATACAGAGGCTGTTCACACATTTTTTAGACGATGTATATTGTACTCACAAAACGAAATTACATAAAATTCTTGTGTTTTAAATGTTCTATTTGATATCCCTTATTCTAAACTATCTTTCGACACAGCAATTTCCAGGATAATAATGCCTTTTGAAGTGTCAGAAGAGGTATTCTGTCCCATTCCTCCTGAACAGCTTTCCAGAGTCCTGTAAGGGTTTTAGGACGACGTTTGGATAATGCAGATTTTAAAAGTCCGAAAGCACAAAAATCCATAGGTGATACATCGGGAAATTTAGTAGGGATATCAGTGAAGGGTATGGCCTTGATACCAGTTTTTTGTTCCATTTCTTTTAGGAAATTTACAGTGGATTTTTATGTGTGACTGCTAGCTTTGTCCTGATGGAGTCTCACAGATTGATGGAACTGTGGGTAAAGCGATGGTATTTCATTCAGAAAAATTGGCAATAAAATATGTTCCTGATAGTATTTGGAGTTAATCTTGACATTTTTTCCACTCAATTGTTTTCCATTTTTCTTTGCATAAGTGTTTCTCATATAGAATTATGCAGCGTGTCCTGCGTTCAGCGATATGATTTGGAAGAAGACGATGCACATTGCGTTTTTTCGCTTTCTTAAGATTTAAATCAACGTTTATCATTTTGTTTACAGTGGACACCGAGCATTTTAATGATTTTGCAACTGTCCTTTGACTAGGGCGATTTTCTTTTGACATTAAACAACGTACCTTTGCAATAGTCGAAGATGTCCGTTTTTACCTTGGATACTTGTTTGGAATTTTTGTCCCACTTGAGGTTCCAATTTGACGTTTTTTTTCCTTTCTTGTTGACGATATTACCTATCGACGCTTTAGATATCACAAAACCATGACTCTCACATCGGTTTTGGATAACGGAGTATGCATATTTCTCTTCGGAAAGAGCATAAATGTAGCCTTCGAACCACTGCTTTGTTAAAAACGCCATTTTGAATAAAAACAAAACTTTCAAGCCGCAGACAATAATTTTGACTTTTAAAAACATAGTACAATTGCAATTATTTCTTTTGCAGCAAACGATTTTTTATTACCGCTTACCAAAATCGTCTAAAAATGTGAGAACAGCCTCTGTACTATGGTATGAAGACATCAAGTTTCCCCAAAAAATTAATATCTGAAACGTCCTATATGGCGTTGCACTTCAAGTCCCTCCAGCTGAAATGTACAAAACAATAAATGGTGTGGTTAATTTTGAAGATTATATTTGTTAGTGCTGTATAAATAATGGGTAAAGAGTCTAAGTTCTACCGTTGATAAAAGATACAAAAAAGTCAAAACAGAGATGAATTTTGAGAAACACACGAAACACCTGATGGATAAAAACAGTTCTCCCAAACCTGGGTTTTTAAACCCAGATCTCAGTTTTTCAATGACCATAAGAGTTTATGTGTTTTTGTTCTCAAAAATATCGCCAAATCTGGGTTTTTCCCTTGTAAGTTATAAATGTAGCAAAAGAATTAATAATTATTAAGCATTGTAAGCATAATTAGTTATGAAAATGTAGTTGTGTAGTTTATTTATATAATTATGTAAACTAATGAAAGTAAAATGTTACAAGTGAAGAACAATTCAATTGAAAAGTAATATATATCTCTCTTACGAAACCATCTCAGAATTTTGATATTTGTTGTGTAAAATCAGAGATGTATTCAATAATCCTAAATAGGGATTCTTATCACACTTCGTGATCCATTTCACTATTTTACCTCACTCCTCTGAGTGTGTAGAAAAGAGTTTGCCTAATAAGCTAATAGGTTCACAACAAAACACAGACATTCTCTCATAGCTGAAAGTGTGAACGGTGGTATGATGGATGAATAGATAGTTAGATATCATCAAAATTGTCTTTCCTTGATACCTAAAATAGAACTGGTGAAAAAGACGTAAGGTAAGTGTCCTAAATATCGCCTCCCCTAACCTATTTTCGACATTTCATCCCCTTTTTAGTTTCTGGTTAGGCTGGAAACTTTAAGAACATCCCTAAGAACTATTTCCTTTGGTATCCTGAGATATACCAGCTCCAAAACCAGTGCCAGTTTAATTTATGTAGCTAAATTGAAAAACTTGAAATTTCCAGTGAATCCCAGAGCGGTTCCTAATATCGCCTACCTCTGTTCCTATTACCGCCTACCAGGCGAAATTAGGAGCACCTGTTAAAAGGCGTTGCTAGCAAAGTCCATCTGAGCAAGATTGCTGGAGATGCATGACTGGTGGATGAGAGGAAAAAAGAGAAGAAGAAAAATTCAAATAAAAACACAGAACAAAGAACAGAAAAAATATTGTGGAAAAAGTTACACAGAAGTAATAACAATAATTTAATCCTATTTTGGCCCCTTAATCATTCAAACAGAAAGAACATGTATATTTCCTACGCTCTCCCTTGGCTGCATCACTATATTTATGGTTTCACTGAAAGCAGGAGGTACACATGAGCCACTCCTGACCACAGCTTCAAGCGCTCTGCATGACGGGGAATGCCCATTGTAATGCCCATGGGATTGTAATGCCCATTTCATCAACATTAAAAGTTCTGATAGGGTGGAACTTAATTTTCTCAAGTTCTGCTTTAATAATTGTGAAGAATGATTTCATGTTTTCTTCAGTGAACCCTAGGATTCTGTCTCTTGACAATGACTGTGGAGTTCTGATTGTCAATTGCGAAGCGTTTCTTTTCAAAAACGAATTCAGTCCCTTTCGACCATCTGAGTTTTTTTTTCAGAGAAGGGGTGGGGAAGACGTACTCCCTGTCTATCAATTTTTAATTTCCTTAGACATGCAAAATAGATAGACAGGGTATCTTAGACAAGAGGCCTCCAACAAAAAAAACGGAAAGTGTAATAAAATAACTAAAATTAAAAAGTAAACAAGAATGCAATACTTTGTTTTTAATTAAAGTAACTCATCCAACTATTGCCTGGTAGGCGATATTAGTATCAACTTGCTAGGCGATATTAGATCAACTTGGTAGGCGATATTAGTAACACAACACAGTCAACACAATTATGCTAAGAACAAAGTTTATAACGCAGTTTTTTTCAAAAATAATAGCATCTCTGGATTCTCTGTTAAATGCACTTTCAAATTGTGTAAGCAAAACTGGAATTGGGATGCACCTACCTGGTTATTCACTGGATTCTTTAGAGCCAAAAGTTACGAAGACAAAAGAAAAAAAAAATTCAGACGCCATATAGTTTCTGTTATCCGTGATAAGAGCGTTGTCGCTAGCGCCGCTGTTAGTAGAAACCAAGAACTAAGAAGTTACTGCATTTCCTTATGCATAGCATGAATCATACTTTAGAAACACGAGTAGGCGATATTAGGCACAGGGGCGATATTTGGGACACTTACTCTCAATAAATAAACATAAAGATCTTCAGCAAAATAATTTGGAGGTGAATGTGAAGACAAATTTAAAAAATAACTTTAATTTAACTTTAAGTAACCTAATAAAATGGTGTGTGTATTAATTTGTTTGAATTTATTTTATCCTTTCTAAGATTAAAAAATGCTCTTTTTAACATTGTCTTTTTAAAGACGGCTGTCGTCATGTTGGCTGTTTCGGACGTACTATTGACCGCTATGTCTGTATTTATGTCCTCAGGCTTCTGAAATTTTATGATTTTTTTCTAATTTTAAGCGAATAGTAAAGAGGGGGAGAAAATGTGTTGTACACGTACTAAGACTGAAAGCCGTCGATTTGACGGCAATATGGAAAACAAGCAGAAATCTTTAAAATAATGACGGAAAAATGTTAGTAACTTTTTGTCTCTTCCCCCTTTTGCAAATAACAGAAATATTGTCTCTTCGGAAATATTGGTGTTGAAAAATAAGTACTGCATATACCTTGCATATATTTTTAAGGTGAATCCATACCAGTTTGTCAGCTCGACAAACCTGTATAAAAATATATCTGTGTATATACTAATTTATTATATATTGGTATGAAATAGTTCAAAATTTAAAGTATTTACACTTTTTTTTAAAGAAACATTAAATGTTTTGAATATTGGTTATATTTTAAACTGCCAAAATGATAGAGCTCAGTCTTTTTGGTAAGAACAATAATCCCGTTTTTCTAGTGTTAAAATTCTCGGATTTTTTAATTACAATCTGCATTTTTTTTAAATGAAATCTGGGTTTATTACATTTCTTTCGCTTGGAGCCCTGTATGAAAAGATGATACTATATAACGAAGGAATTGTTAGAAAAAGGAAAAAAGAATAATGATACAAATTTACAAAGCAATAAAATATTTTTTTTTTATATTTTTAGATATTAAATAAAAAAGTACCTTCCGCTGTTGCAACAAGAAAAGGCCAACGGATAGGGGTTTATCGCAAAAATTCATTACCAAATATGTAATTAGGAGTAAAAAGGTCACTGCATACAATGAATCTCTCAAAATGTAAAAGTGAATAACTAATTTCAATTTTAGGAGGATCATTTTTCTGGGCTTTACCGCCCACCAAAAAATAATCTTGAAATTAGGTCATTTTAGTGATGCAACTATCAAGAAAGGGAGGGAAGGAACACGTAGATGAAAACGAGTTTCACAAACGCCTGACAGAAGAAATGTTGGTGCTTTACGAAAATAAACTGCGAGAAAAATTTCAAATATAAAAAATAAAAAGACATACTTTGCAAGAATTTATTTTATGTTTTAAAATAAGTAATGAAAAAATTGAAAAAAATTCTTTTTACGAAGCAGGAAAGAAGTAAAAAAGAATATTTGGTGGGAAAAAATTATAAAATCTTGATAGAGGCAAAAATGGCGTTTTACAAAAAGAATCTCTTGGAAGAATAGTAAGAAATGACAATTAATTGAACAGAAATGAATTAAATATTTCTACTTGGAAAAAGGAGAAGGAAAGGGAAAATCCCTTTTGTAGAGCAAGAATTGAGCAGAACTGAATTGCACTAGCTTGCAGGCACAGATGTTGCTCATAAGGTGTTAGTATAATTGCACCAATACACTTGTGGAAGGAGAATTTGGTTAAGTTGTAGCAGTTCTGACAGTTAATGCAGAAAAATGAATTATTAGTAAAGTTGTTGCATTAACACAGGTGGGATGATTGCGACAGTACTTAATGAAAATTTATTGCAATTGTGAATCAATTGAAATGTGCTTCTTAACAATTGTAGACAATCAAGAACATGTTGCAATATTACACAGACCTTAAGAATAGATCTAGACTAGGTATGATAAGCTTTCTAGAGTATTTGTCTCGTTCACTGTTAGATACACTGTTTTTAATTTCAGTTCTTCATGTCGAGAACGGGAACAACGTTGAGACCACGGGAACCACGTGTATCCGGCATTGCTCAGTTATCTGCAATGCGCGGTATTGTAAATAGAAATCAATATAGGATTTTTCTGCGCATTTCCTATTATACTGTATCATATCCCAAATAACACATATCATCGGCCCAAAAGCAAATTTTCGTTACCTCGTTGGGAGGAACGGTTATCGTTGGCAGAAGTTCCAGAAACAAATATGGCCCAACTGCTATGTGTTTAAACTGGGCCAAAAATTATAAAATGTTGTCATTCCGACTTCAAATAAATGTTGTTGCTCCAACAAAAATAAAATGTTGTTGTCTAAAGTTCAAATGAGAGCCAAATTGAGACAGGCGGTTGGGTTAACTAAGAGTCAAACGTTTAGTGAGTTACAAGGCCAATCATTGTTTTACCATAACCCCAGCGGCCAAAACTGCAGGCCCACTACGCTAAAAGCAATTGCCACACAATTTCCCAATGCTTTTCTGATACTTAGCATTATACTGAATCCTATTATAGTTTTATGTTAAAAATGAACAAGTTTAAATCGATTTTTATTTAGGATAATTAAGAGAGCTCATCAGAAATACACAAGACCTATATGTTGTTTTTAACCTATGTGATGTAGTGTAATTGTTTTTTTGTAATTTTAATGATTAAAATCGTAATATTTTATCTATAAAATTTATTCAATGATTTCAATAAAACTAGCCAAAGCTATTTTATTATGGTTTCTCCTTTTTTGCAAAAAATATATTTTGTCGTTGAATGAGGACACTTTTTTGCTGGATTTATTTACTTCAGAGGACACAATCATGGTTGATATATGAGAATTTTGTTTTCCGATCTGTATCTAAACTTTAACGACTTTTGCATGGCCAGCATGTTCTCCAGATCTGTCCCCATTAAAAACATCTGCTCAAGGTGAGCTGAGAAACTGGGCAGCCACCGCTCTTCCGCCACTACAATGGATGAAGTGTGGCATAAACTTGAAGAAGCATAGATTGACTTCCCCGTATCTGGCATCCATGTTCACTCAATGGCTAACCAGGTTAGAGCCGTTTTAGCTGCCAGAGGCGACAGCTGTGTTTACTAATTTCGGACCATTTATATCCCCAAATTGGTTATAAATTTAATCATGCTTTCTTCCGAATATACTGTATACGTACAAGAAGTAATGTTGTGTTATATGCTTTCCTTCCTGATTTTAAAATTTTAATGGCCAGAAGTGTATAACACTTATTCGTTAAATTCACTAAAACAGGCCAAAGCTATTTTATTGTGATTTATCCTTTTTTGAAAAAAAAAATATCGTTGAATAATGACACTTTTTTGCTGAATTTAATTTACTCTAGGGGAAGCAGTCAATGTTGATATATGAGAAATTTGTTTCCTGATCTGTATTTAAACTTTAACCCAGTTTATAATGGATGATACTTAATTTATGTATAAAGAAGATGTAATAGAATTTTTAAAAAAAATGATAGTATGTTTTTTGCTAATTTAGTATGTCTGATGCTTTTTATGATTGATATTGTTTCGTGTATGGTGTATGTAGCAGATATTATAATGATTTATATATTTGATAGAATTTGTTGCTTATAATCTATATTTCAACATCGATTCATTTTCTGATAAATATTCTTAAATATTTGAATTTATAGAGGAAATCATAAAAAATACAGGACTGTTGTTTAGTCCAGTATTTATTGATTCAAGTGATTTATTGTTCAATAATTGACATTTTGAAGTCAATTATTCATTTTGAAAAACTAATTCCGAAGGGTTATTCAGTATGTCATGGGATTCAACAGTTATGTGCTGAAATGGAGTCAGTATTAAATGCATTTAAGGATACATGCATTGATGTAATTTTTTTAGTTTTGACTTATTATTCAAGTATTATTCAGATGATGTTAAAGGTAATCCATTCCAGTATTAACTTTATTAAATGAAGTAAGAAGATTGATTAGATGCATTTAAATAAGAACATTAAATATTTTTGTTAATGGATTATTTTACAGTCCACTAAGATATACAATTATATTAATAAAATAACTGACCCCACACTATGACATTAACCTATCGAGAAATTCAAAAGAATATCCAACCCTCTCGAAGAATCAGGTGCCAGGCCCATGCCCAAGAACAAAAACCAAAATTACTAATGGTAAACCAAAACTACTTCTTAATGGTAAATATTTTAGGTAGTTATAAAAAACAAATACAGGCCAAGTTTCGCCATTCCCAACAAATCTAGGAATATGAGGTACCCTTTTCAGGGGACCTCACATTCCTAGATTTTTTTGTTAAACTCTGTATGAAAGGAAAGTTACGCAGCGGGTTTCTCATTCGGACATCGCATTTTAATGTTGGATGTTTGTGAGAAGACCGCGATATTGCTACTCGCAGTGGTCGGAATCCAATGACTGTCATGTGAATATGGAATCCATGGTTTCAGGACGCTCATACTGAACGCCATGCAGGATCTCAACGGCCTCCCGCCACTGTCGCGCGGCGACAGTGGTGCGGCCAACGACAAAAATGGATACTGGAGTGACACCACGCCGCTTTTCAGACGAGTCAACTTTCCCCCCCTTTGACAACTCCCTCCCCCGTCCCTCTGAAGGCGTGAACACAAAGAGTAGCTGATTCTCTGCAGCACGTCCTCAGAAGAGAAATGCAACTAAAGTTAACTTAATTAATCACAACTGAAAATTGTTGTGCAGGGCGGTACCTTCCAAACACAACAACCCAGAGAAACCCAACAGCATAATTCCTAAATTTTTTCCCTAAAACCCTTACATTACTCTTCTATCTATTCAGGAGTACCTGGAGCAGTGGTTTTGTAAAAATATAGTGCATATTCATAACAATTTTACATCGAAATGGGTTTGAGTCTTGAAAAAAAATGTATGTAAACATTGGTTAATAGAAACAATAGGAAACATAGGGATATTATCTGAAAAATCTCACTTTACATACAAAAATATATCACATAAACATACTAAAATCTAATTCACAAATTTCACTAGTCACTTGGACTGTTATTATAGTTTTATAAGTAAGTCTCTATCTTATCAGATGCTTACTCAGATCCTCATTGGATAATACTTTGAAAGTTCTACAATCTGTCCACTCACTCTCATAGTCTTAAACAGTTCCAGTTTAACCCATTAACCGCTAAAACTATAAGGGGTGAAATTTTTAAATATAAATAATATTGGCTATTCATTTGAACACATACAACATTAATTTATGGGTAAAATAGCAAAACTGGTGTTAACTTTAGAAAAATCGTGTGTTGCGTTCGCGCAACGTCAGCGGAATAAGAGTATTGACATTCAAGGAGTTCAACTGAATTTCTGCAGGGTTTTCTTCGATTTGAGCAAAGGGAATTTTTTTAGCTTTGTTGCGCTTTAGAAAGAAAATGATTACTTTACAGGTAATTAATTTATTATAAAGATTCAACTTATTTTTCCTTTACAAAATTACCGATTATATCCAGAAAACAGTTTCAATCACAAAAAGCTTCACTAACAATCACGATGTAGACCAACGTCACAAACTTTGCATGGATAAATTGTCTGGCTATGGCATTGTTTACTACGCAGTCTTCTGCTGTCTTTGGACATAACAATAAAATGTCTACTTTCTCCATGTAATGGCTTTTGCATGCTGAGTTTACTAGTCCTTCCTGTTGCTAATCTATTTCCTGCTAACTCTTCACTCAAAAAAAGTGTTTGGAAAAGTGACAATACAACTTCGCGTTTAAGATCGCGTTTTTTCAGGAGACAATCTTGATATTTTACACACATTTGTCAAGGTTCCATCAATGTAGTTTGTAAATATTGGCCACTACTATTTTTCTCATTAATTCTTATTCTGTAATTCGATGCTAAATGAACTCATAAATCGACTCCTCTCATTTTGCCATTGTACTGTTCAATAAGATAAGGTTGATAGACAAACACTTTTTTCATTTGCGTTCTTGAATAACGGGAAACATTTTTTACAGGAGGAATTTTTCCAAACATTGAACCAAGAGTGACAACACAGTTGTGGTTCCATCGGACGACAATTATCTTGTTTTCTACTTCGAAGTGAAAATTGTAATAACCCCTCTCTTTCTTTCGAACACATTTCACCGATTGAAAGGGGCACATTTGGATGTGGTTTCCCTAATCGTATCCAAACCAAATTCTTGAAACTTTCTATTTAGCAAGTTTAGGTACGGTCTCACCTTATATAATTTATCTTTGCCATCGATTCGACTGTTATCAGCCATCGCAAATTCTGTTTCATGTTCCTGTACTGAAAACGAGACATCTATTCTCGCAAAATATGAACAGAAATGTCCTTATCGATAGACCAGTAAATTTTTTCCCGAGGTAAAGAATAATATCCCATCGGCAACAATATTCCAATGGTCCTACTCATGTAGGTTTCATATGCTAAAAAATGGGGGGGGGGATTCTTTTGTTGGGCACATGAGTTTGTCTATTCGACGAGAAGGGATGAAACCTCTAAGCCAAAGAGAAGATCAAAAATCACTGCACTAGTTTTATCCTGTATTATATTTTTCATAGTTCCGATTTGATCTTTTTCTTCATTTTTCGGCTGAGAAATATTCAATGGTCCCTTCTTTATCCATTTCAAATCTAAGGTTTTGTCTTTTTAAATTATTTCGAAAGACATGTACTGCTTTTAGGAGGCAAATACTTCTTGTTTTCTCACACTTCAATTTGGACATTAGTATCGCATTGTAAATCATCATTGTCATTATTCAAAATATCATTTCCTTCTTCTTCATCACTAGCTTCTGCTGTTTCTGGTAGAATAACAAATATACCAGTTTCGTTCTCGTTATCATTATCTGAATCTTCATCGGAAATTCTTTGAAGACCTTCTGTAAACGTAAAGTATCTAGTTTTAGGTATTTCTATAAGCACAGAATGGGGAAAAGTTCCAGGAACATGTGAATAAGGGAACTACCCTATTCTAGCTGACGTTTCGCCAACGCAACACCTGTTTTCGCTTCCTCTCCCACTCAAACAAAAGGAACCGATTGATGGAATGTTCTGATAAACTTTTACCTTGGCTAAAAATAAATCACCCCTAAATACTCAAAAACTACTGTTAATATAAAAATCATTTGATAGCTAAATATTTATACGCATTTATTTTGACCATTGCGTCAACGCAACACCAGCTGTTAATGGGTTAAATCAGTTACTGATGTATTTAATTTTAATACATAAATTATGGTGGGATATGAAAATAGACATACATGAAAAAGAGCAATTAGAATTATGAAAAACAAACTGGTGTGGTCGACCGACGTCTTTGGTGGCCTCCTTGACATGGTTATCCCTGTAAAAAATATTCAGAGACACAACATATTAATAATTGACAAAGAAAGAGAAATTTTTATCAATTACCCATGGGAATTTTCTCATTTACCTCTAATTACTGAATATCATAAAATTGTATACATCAATTCAACTATAACTTATTTTTCATTTAGAGCTATTTTATACCTTTGACTTATATTACATATGAAATTCAAAATATTGTACATATTTTTTATAGTTCACAATATTTTTTATAACACAAAAACTCTGATTCAAATTTATCACAATTCAAATTTATCAAAACATTTTATAATTTACTCTTCATTCACCTTAATATTTCACAATGATAGATTCATTATGTTAACACGTCTTCTAATTTCTGAGTAATTGTGCATAGTTGGGTCAGAGGAGAGCAGGTTCAAAATTTTCCCACATTCTTAACCACAACAATGGCCTAAGTAACAAAATCTTTGCTGTCACATTCGGTTTTTGGCTCAGAAGATCCACAACATCACATACAATAATTCTCTAGTCGAAAGTTTAACCAAGATAGCTTTTTTTATTTTTTATTTTATTAAATTTAAATTAAGACAACACACAAAGTTTAAAAAAAAAGGTGTTAGGCACCCAACAAGTAAAATCAATTAAGAAATGGATCTCTGAGATAGGAAGTTTGGTCATATTAAGAAAAATGTAAACACAGTTCAGAACATTTTACAAACAAAATATTGCAAAAATAGTAACAAAACGTTTCAAAATAATCCAAAAATTAAGTTTAGCCAAAGTTCTTTCATTAGTTCAAAAATTTCAATTCAAAACGCACAATTGTTAAAACCCAATAAATTCCATACAAATCATATTCTAGTTTAATTTCACAATATCATCAATTCCAGTTTTATTATTTATTTTACTCATTAACATTCATAATTTTATAATTACAATTTTCACTTGTAATTCGTACCAAAATCTTCTCTTAATCCCCTCCCCCAAGAAAATTGTGCATGAAACAAAATTCTTTTAATTTAAACTCATTATTTGGATGAAAATGCCTTACTCTAGTTGAGTGCACAATTTCACTCTTTTACCCAGTGTATTGGTTTGGTTTATCAATTTCGAAATTAATATTAGAAAGCTGGCTTAAAATTTTATAAGGGCCTGAATAACATGGATCTAATTTTCTTGAAATTGGGTATTTAAATTCTTTGTACATCACTAAATCACCAATTTTGAAGTTTCACTGTACAAAATGGTCTGTCATATCTCTGTTTATTTAATAATTCTCAACTTTTTTTTGATAAGGCTTTGCGAAAAATATACCACAGAAATTCAGAATGACAATGTTAACATTAAAGCACTGGAATTGACACTAAATATCATTATTCACTTGTACATATAACATTAGGACCTACTAAATCACCAATTTATTTCTAATCTTCATTTTAACATCGTCCTCAATTATGAATTGCACTTTAAAATCTCATAACACACATAAAAATCAATAGTAGTAGAAAAAGTTAAAAATCAGTCAATGAAATTAATATTTACACAAATAAAATCATTAAGATATATAAAAAATATATAATTAGAATTTAAATGTATGGAATCAACATTCAAAATTATTTTCACTTCTCAAAACAGTTTCTTTCTCAAATTTTTTGTTTATATATTTCATCATCTTTTTTTTGCTAACTAAAAACTCTCACTAATATGGGAATTGAAGGAAGCATGTCAAACTGCTCATGCTTGTTCAGAACTTAAATCCTTCACTTAATTGCTAAAATATGTTATAGATTCACATTTTATTCAATATGACTTATACAATCCTACCATTACCACAATTAAACCATATCAAAATCCCTCACTTATATCAATGACAAGAAAATACTACTATAATTTCCATACCTTATTTTTTAAAAAAAATCACATTTTTCAATATAATTTTTATCAGTACAATAAAACACTCAAAATATATTTTATTAAAATATGACTCAAAAATATTTCTTGTTCAAAACTCAATTTAAAAATTTTAACTTGCCCCTATGTCTTTACTCACTCTATTTTTATTTTTTTTTTATATTTTCACATGTAATTGTCTTTAAGTCCTTGGCGCTATTCCTCGAAAATACTTTGATGTTCAAGAGCCTTCTATCCTTTGGTATTATGTCCAGAAATAGTTCTGGGATTTTGTATACTGTTGTCTCAAAGTCAATTTCCCCAGGATTAGTCCAAGAAGCTGGATGAAAGTTTATGATGAAAATGGAATTAAATTCAGTTTTGTCGAAAATTACACGTAATTGGTCGTCCATCTTTTCCAACATAGTTTTTTTAAAGATTTCTGGAATCGGAAAATTTTCTTTTTTTCAATTTCATAGCGGTCCGATTTCTTTCACAGCAGTCTCGGAATTTTTTTTTTTTTGACGAGTTATCCGGTTTCGTGTGGGAGAAAATCTGGTTTCCCTGTAGAAATCAAAATGCTTTTTTTCTATTTCTTTTTCAGTTTGAAGTCATCGTCACTATCGAATTAGAGCATACGAAAATTTTTTAGTTGATGATTTTCAATCGCACTCGTTCCTTCATGAGTTCCATGCTGGTGTAAGAAACTGTCGTCCAAGTTTATGTTGCTGCGTTTAAGATCAGTCTCTGGAGTTTTTGCCATCATTGTATATATCGTTTTTTATCCTTTTGAACAAAATGCCCGTCGCCGAAAAGTCACAACAAATATAATTCCTTTTCTTCTTTTCCGGAGCGTTAATCCATGGGTTTTGTTTTTTTCGCCCGCGACGTCGATCTCAGCGCGGCTTCTGACAGGAAGCGTGTTTTGCTCCTGTGCTTCGATTCGATGTTTTGCAGTCAATTCGTTCTTTTAAATTAATTGGACGAGTGGCGAGGCCATGAAGGAAGTAATCCATTTCAGAATAAGTCCAAGTTTATTAAATTTCATAAATTGACCACTCTCCAGGTTGATTACCGCGATTCGCCATTTTGTAAATTCTTAAGCAAACCTGCCGCGAGCATCCGCTCTCAACGAGATTTTCCTCCAATCTGCCGCCAAAATCCCAATTCCCTCCGAGCTCTTCCTGTACGCGCATATGCAGACCTTAACCTTGGTCATCTGGACCTTAATATCGTTGATCTTGCAATTTTAACTTCACGCCCAAAACCTTTACACTTCTAAAAATAAATCCTCTCGCCTAGAATTATTCACTTTGCGATCAAATCGCTTTTAAAAGATGATTTTCCCCACAGCAAAATACGCGCACTTTGTAAATGAAATGTTAGATTCTTATTATTTTAAGCCCCCTTTCCCCGTACTTCTCAACTATATTTTGACAGTTCAGTTATGTTTTCACATATATATATATATCCCTCAATTTGATTTTCATCTCGATATACCAAATTAAGCTATTTGTTTTCCCCCGAAAATCTGGTTTTTTCTTGTGTAAAACAATTAAACAGTTCCTTGGGAACGCCGTAAAGTTTTCTAGAAAGAGAATCAGTTAAAAATAATGTGTAAACTTTCATAAGTTTGTATTTGTGAAAAAATGATTCACCAGTTTTCTTTTGTGACTATCATTAAGCTGCAATGTGTAGAAAAATAAAAGGAAAATTTTTTCTTTGGTTGAATGTAATGTTAGTGTATTTCAGTATCTATTATTTAAATACGTACTGGTAGGCTTTAACTATTTAGTCTAGAGTCAACAGAGAATTGTAGCAGAGTTCAGTTTGTGTATTCTATGCCTCGCTATCGTGAATCATTCAGCTTGAGGAGCGATAAGCGTATTTACTTTTCCCTAGGACCTAGCCATGAACGGGTAGGAGGAGGGGACAAGTATCAATTCTGACACTATCAGCTGGTCCACAGTGATGGTTGAAAATTTGCCTGTTGGCAGGCAAGTTTTCAAGTTATTATTCACTTTGCGCTCAAGTCGCTTTTAAAAGATGATTTTTCCCCACAGCAAAATACGCGCACTTTGTAAATGAAATGTTAGATTCTTATTATTTTAAGCCCCCTTTCTCCTTACTTCTCAACTATATTTTGACAGTTCAGTTATGTTTTCACATATATATATATATATATATATATATATACTAGCTTTATATACCCGGCGTTGCACGGGTGAACCCTTAATAATGCTTACTTGTATGATATGTATATTTGTATTCTATGGCAATCTATACCCCTCTCCACTGGTCATCATCCCATCAGCATATTATAATAATATAATAACCCCCCCCCCATGCTCATGTCAGCATTAAAATGTTTCTTTCAATTTTGATAACCCACTGGATCCCGGCCCTTCAAGGAGTTTGAGGGCTTCCCCGTAAACCCTTGTGAAAATCGCCGGTTTCATAAACAAAGAATTACCTGACGTTGCCCAGGATAATAAAAATGAATGGAATTAACCTGAGCTCTAGATGTATACGTACTAACAACCGAAATATACACAACTCACACACACACACCTTTCCAAACTTCATTTAATTAAGGTTGATCTCTCTCTTTTCTCCTACCACCAATTTGGTGTTCAAAATGGTGATATATAGGAAATATAAATTATTGGATTGTTTCTAGCAATTTTTTCAAAATCTAAAGCGAATGTCGAAAAATCGTGACATTGATCGTGTTTGTTACATTTAATCGTGTTTCTTACATTTTAAATCAAGAATCTTATGGATATCTGCTTCCTTCTTTGAGATATGACGGAATATGTAAAAAACACGTAAAAACACGTTTAGCCCCCCTAAACCCCTTGGGGGCCGAATTTTGAAAAATCCTTAAATTAGTTTTTAGGTATTCATATTCTATACATTTTAAAGCAAGAATCTTATGGATATCTGTTTCTTTCTTTGAGATATGAGGTAATATGTAAAAAATACGTTTTGTCCCCTCCCCCCCCCCCATGGGGCCGAATTTTGAAAATCCTGAAATTGGTTTTAATGTATTCGTGTTCCTTACATTTTAAAGCAAGAATCTTATGGATATATGTTTCTTTCTTTGAAATATGAAGGAATACGGGAAAAACACGTTAAGCCCCCCTCCCCGTCCCCTGGGGCCAAATTTAAAAAAATCCTGAAATTGGATTTAAGGTATTCGTGTTCCTTACATTTTAAAGTAAGAATCTTATGGACATCAATTTCCTTCTTTGAGATACGAAAGAATATGTAAAAAACACGTTATGCCACCCTCCCCCCCTTGGGGGGCGATTTTTGAAAAATCGTTTCTTAAATGACGCCTTCAGCACAAAAGTAATAAGCTCTTAAAATTTGATATCTGTATCTCCAATAGTTTTTGCTGGGTGTTGATTCCTTTATATATATAGATAAAACACGTAAGAACACGTTTAGCCCCCCCCCTCTCCCCCTTGGGAGACGAATTTTGAAAAATCCTGAAATTGGTTTTTAGGTATTCATGTTTCTTACATTTTAAAGCAAGAATCTTATGGATATCAATTTTCTTCTTTGAGATATAAAGGAATATGTAAAAATCACGTTTTGCCCCCCTCCCCCCCCTTGGGGAACGAATTTTGAAAAATCGCTTCTTAAATGACGCCTTCAGCACAAAAGTAATAAGCTCCTAAAATTTGATATCTGTATCTCCAATAGTTTTTGCTAGGCGTTGATACGTGTATATATATATATATATATATATATATATATATATATATAAATATATATATATTATATATATATATATATATATATATATATAAATATATATATATATTTTATATATATATATATATATATATATATATATAAGTCAGGACTTCTTCCTTTATAGATATAGATGAAGGAATATGTGAAAAACACGTTTTGCCCCCCCCCCCCCTTAACCCTTGGGGGGTGAATTTTGAAAAATCCTGAAACTGATTTTAGGTAATCAAGTTTCTTACATTTTAAAGCAAGAATCTTAAGGATATCTGTTTTTTTTTCTTTCAGATATGAGTGAATATGGGAAAAATGCGTTTTACCCCCTCCCCCCCTTTTGGGCCAAATTTTGAAAAATCCTGAAATTGGTTTTTAGGTATTCATGTTCCTTACATTTTAAAGCAAGAATCTTTAACATATCAATTTCCTTCTTTGAGATATGAAGGAAAACACGTTTTGCCCCCCCTCCCTCCTTGGGGGGGGGCCAAATTTCGAAAAATCCTGGAACTGATTTTTAGGTATTCGGCTTCCTTTTATTTTAAGGTAAGAATCTTATGGATATCCGTTTCATGTGAAAAACACGTAAAATCACGTTTAGCCCCCCCTCCCCCCCTTGGGGCCGAATTTTGGAAAAAAATCCCGAAACTGATTTTAGGTAATCAAGGTCCTTACATTTTAAAGCAAGAATCTTTTGGATATCAATTTCCCTCTTTGAGATATGAGGGAATATGGGAAAATACGTTTTGCCCCCTCCCCCCCATGGGGGCCGAATTTCGAAAAATCCTGAAATTGGTTTTTAGGTATGTATGTTCCTTACATTTTAAAGCAAGAATCTTATGGATATCTGTTTTCTTCTTCGAGATATGAAGGAAAATGTGATAAAACACGTAAAAATACGTTTTTCCCCCCATCCCCCCTTGGGGTTCCTAATTTTGAAAAATCCTGAAATTGATTTTTAGGTATTCATGTTACTTACATTTTAAAGCAAGAATGTCATGGATATCAATATCCTTCTTTGAGATATGAAGGAATATGTAAAAAACACGTTTTGCCCCCCTCCCCCCCTTGGGGGGCGAATTTAGAAAAATCGCTTCTTAAATGACGCCTTCAGCACAAAAGTAATAAGCTCCTAAAATTTGATATCTGTATCTCCAATAGTTTTTGCTGGGCGTTGATACGTGTATGCATATATGAATATATAAGTCAGGACTTCTTCCTTTATAGATATAGATATCCCTCAATTTGATTTTGATCTAGATATACCAAATTAAGCTATTTGTTTTCCCCCGAAAATCTACGTGCGGCCAACAATTATATGAGATCGAATGTCGTAGAACATTCGGAATCACCACCCCATATAAGTTCGAAAGTTACACCGACCTCAGCGAAAAGCTTATACGGCGGTTTATATATTCACATATTTTATACCGGCTTTACAACACTTAATATTATTTTAAATTACATTATTATACAAGTTACACATATTGCAGTCGCATAATTATTAAACATAAACATAATTCTGTTCCAAAAATAGACACATTTCCAAGATCGAGATAGAAAACAAAAATGCAATACCATTTTCTTAGCTATAATACGAAATTAAATTCACAAAAAACTTATAAAACAATATGCATTGATACAAACTTATTTAAGCAAATATGTACAAAGCTGATCAAGGTACATGTTCATAACATTGGTATCGAAACAGACCATTTTACCAATACATACAATTACCTATGTGATTATTTTCACAGTTAAAAGGTGATCCGCACTTAATGCAGATTTTTTTTTTTTTTTTTTTTAAATACCTATAACAAATACATTCAGCTAGTTACAAATACTGTTCACAAAATAATATGCAAAAAAAATGTCCAGATAAAGACAAGACAAAACAGCACAACAAGAGGCTAAGAAACCACGTGCGAAGATGACATATGCTGGTCCATAAGATCCCTCACAATACTCTTAATGGCTTTCTTACAATAGTAGTCACAGAAGATCTTATACAGATCCCAATTCTCGAATCCTCTTGGTAAATTTCTTCTAATGCTTTTATAATTGTCACATTCGAATAAACAATGCTTGACCGTTTGAATGGCCCCGCATGGGCATTTATCGTCCTTCCCATGGAAGCGCTTTTGGTAAGCGCCAAAACACCCATGTTCAGTGATGGCTTGATTGATCACAAAATCTCCATATAGTCTGCTTTCACTAACATATTTAAAGATGTTATATACACTTCTTCCCTTACTCGAATTATCCCAGTTAGCTTGCCATTCCAATTTCTCTTGGTGTTCTATCTTTCTTTTTACTAACTTCCGATTATACTTATAATTGGTTTCAGCCTCTTCCAACTCCGTAGCCCCTTTGGCGGCTTTATCTGCCTCTTCATTTCCCTTTATACCGACGTGCGCTTTGACCCAATGAAAGTTTAATTTTAAATTTTCTCTACTAATGATATTTTTAATTTTTTCCACCTCAGCCCCTTTATAATTACAAGTGCCTAATGCCTCCAGGGCACTTCTAGAATCAGTATACACGTCACTTTCCCTCAAACTTCTGTCCTTCATAATCTCCAGCACTTTCTGAATAGCCCGCACCTCCGCTAAATACGAGTTACCGCCAATAACTCTTTCTCTATAGATTTCTATCAGATCTTCTTTAAAATAGTAAACAACGCCCGAGCCTATTCTGTCATGAATTTTCGATCCGTCTGTGTAAAAAACATGGTCCGAAATTGGCTTAGCATCTAACGTCCATTTAATTTTTATTATGTCTTCTATATTCTTTATCTGTTTAATACTGATATCACAATTGGCACTATTAAATATCTCATTTCCAACCATGATCTCTTTACTTTCTTCAAATAGCTCATTCAGCTGCTTATTTCCTTTAGCCTTAATATCGAGTGGGACACAGCCCGCCAGTACGTTTAAGGCATCGGTTGCAACCGTAGAGTAGCACTTTGTAATAGCTATCAATGAGGGTCTCTGCGCTTGCCTGATCTTAATTTTAAATTTCTCTTGGTCTCTGAACCACACTTCTGAGGCATATAATAATATTTTTCTATGACAATTCTGTAAATTTCCTTAATGTTTTCAGGTTTCAATCCCCACGTCTTTTTCACCAAGTGCACCAGTTTATACAGAATTTTAATTGACTTTTCTTTGACCGCCTCAAGATGTTGAAGAAAATTTAATTTATAGTCTAAGATGACACCTAGATATTTTATTTCCTTTTTATATTTAATGCTTTCATTCTCTAGCCTAATAGGCGGGTTCCTGCTAATATTCCCTTTACATGCTACAATCGTATATCAGCACTTATCTATGCTGTACTGCAGCTTGTGTTTCCTTGCCCACTCTTCACATTTATCAAGCACTACTTTAGACAATTCAGTGAACTTATACGCAACTGTGCTCTTGATCAGTATCATCACATCGTCAGCATAGGCCTGTATGTGGTAATGGTTTTGCTCTTTTCGCATTTCTAACAGCTCGTTAATAGTGATCAGCCACAGCACAGGCCCCATGGACGAACCCTGTGGCACACCAACATTATAGGCATGATCTCCCTTCTTCATAATCACCTTTCTTTCATCTAAAAAACTAATTATGATCTTTCTCAAAGACGTATTTATCTTCAAATTCTTAAGGGCATCCTTTATACTCTTTTTCCTAATGGAGTTAAAAGCATTTTTAAAGTCCAGCGAAATTAAACAAGCATGTTGACCATTATTTTTATTCTCCTTCACAATCTTCATAATACTGTTCAGCGCACTAATTGTGCTCCTCCCTCTCCTAAAACCATACTGTTCATTCGATAGCTTATTTTCCTTTTCCAGATAAATCACTAGTTTATTGGTTAGTATCTTGTCAAATAGCTTACCCATTACGGGCAACAAGCAAATCGGCCGATATGCGTTCGGGCGCTTCAGATATTTTCCTTCCTTTGGGAAGTATAATAATCTGGCCCGCTTCCATTCTCTAGGAAAATAACCAGCGTCGAGGCACCTATTATAGATGCTATATAAGATGTCATCATCAGCTCCATGTACCTCCTTTATAATACTAAGCGTAATCCCATCATGACCCGGCGCCTTGTTAGTGGCCGTATTTTCTATATTATATTCGATCTCCATTTTAGTTATCTCAGTAATTTCCCCACTTTCTTCAGCTCTCTCCTCCAATTCGATCTCTTCTTCGCTAATAAAGTGATACCTAGCCAACTCCTTCTCAATATCTTCTTCCTCTTCTCTTAAAACACCATCTTCCCCCATGATCATTTCCAGCGCATTTTGCCTTTTCTCCTTTATAATGTTTTTTATTAAGCCAGAAGTGTTCTTAACTGTTAAGCTATTCAAGAATTCCTCAAACTTACTCTTTTTAGCCTTACTCATCAGCTTTCTATATTTAGCTCTGATTTCCTTAAATTTCAATCTTAATTTATTTCTTTCTATAGGATCTACTTCTTTCTGCCTATATTCTTTTTACTGTACTTCTTACATAAGTCTATTATAACTGTATTTAGTTTCCCAATGCTTTCATCAATATCCCAGTCTGCCATTTTACTTTTAAACTCTTTTAATATCTCTCTTAACTCCACTCTAAATGGAATCCATCTCAAATTTTTAATCTCCCACCTGGGGTTGTCAATTTTCCGCTCTGTAATATCTCTCAATTCTACTTCAAAGCTAATTGCGTTATGATCTGTGCAAGTATAATCATCTATGACTTTCCAATCCTTGACATGCTCTTCTTTAATTCCGACTGTAACGGTTACATCAGGCCAGCCAATACCAAACGGCCCAACATACGTCGGGATACTGTTCGGATCATTTCTAATGATGCCGTTGTAATGAATTGCCATCTCAATGACAGCAAGTCCCCTTATATTAGTTTGGCGCTGCCCCCAGACTGTAGACCTAGCGTTGAAGTCCCCCATAATAATTATTTTGCCATCTTTATACTTTTCTAAAATGCTACCCAGCTGGCTCCACTGGGGTTCCATTCTTTCAAAGTTACCATCTGAGGGAGGCAAATATATAGAGATAAAAATAATAGTTTCACCTCTTATTATGACTTTTATCGCTACAATATATTCCGTCGTTAATATGTTAATATACTTATAACTTCTTTTGATAACCAAAGCCGCTTTTGGCTCTTGCTTTTTATATATGCACTGGTACCTATTTGGAAAGCCGACCATCTCGTGGTTTTCACCTCTTTTAAAATACGGTTCGTTGATTGAAATAAAATCAGAGTCCACCTTACTTGCGAACTCCCTGACTGCTGCAATCGAATTGTTTAAATTTAAATGGAGACATTTAAAAGAAGGGACAGAAGAGCTATCCATAATCAGTCCTGCTTTTAATCCGCTCTACCTCCGTGCGAAAGACACTGCACGTATTATCGGTAGGCACATGTTGAGTTTCAACTTGTACTTTATTTCTTACATTCATGAAACAACAATTCGAGCATTTTGTAGGTTCGTTACAGGTGTCCCCATGATATTTTCCTCCACAATTTCTACATCTCTTTTCGTTCTTACAGAACTTCGCCAAATGTCCTATTCTCCAGCATTTAAAACACAGTTTTGGTTTTACATATTCATTTATTGAATACCGATTCCAACCAATTTTTATTTTCTTAATTTTCATTATATTTTTAAACGCTTCTCCATTCATACTAATTATAATATTCTCTCCCTGTCTTGCTTTAAATTTTGTTATCATCTGAACATCTCCGTCCTTTAGCTCTTCATTCTGTGATACTATCATTTTTCTTAATTCTTCATCTCCCTTTTCATCCATGACGCCATAAATAATAACCTGAGGCTTACGTTTTCTAGGTTTTTCTATCTTAAAATTCTCTCTTAGAGCGTCTATTCTTTTAAATTCTTCCATAAGAATCTCAAGTTCTTCCTCTTTTCCCGTTCCTATGATAACTCCTCCCCTTCCAATTTTTCTAAACACATCAATACCAACTTTTAATCGTATGGGATCTATCTCATTCTGTATCTTTATTTTCGTCAAATCTGAATCCTGTTCCTCTCTAGGTATCACTGTCATTACATGCTTTGGTCCTTCCGCTCTTTCCTGGATCTGGAGCGGCTTCTTTCTCTTCCTCTACTAGCTACGTCTGCATAAGTTCCTCTACTTTCCTCACTTTCCCTCAACCTTTCCTCGTTTACTCTCAATCGCTCTAATAGCGTCTGTATATATATGTTTTGGTCATTTATAACTCCCATTAACGACATTACATCCTGATTAAGGGTCTTTATGCTTTCCGCCGACAATTTACTCTTTCCAGCATGTATAGCTTGAGATATTTGCGTAGCCTTATATCTAGCCTTATTTGTGACCTCTTCCAACTGCTTTACCACATCCTGACTTTTTAGATCTAATTTCAAAGGATCCATCTTGACCCAAGATAACAAAACAAAAACCCACCTCAAAAGCCAAGTATAAAGCTATTTATCCATAAGACAGCCCGTTTGATGCACAAACAATATATCAAACAACAGAAGCAAAGCATTAATTGTTCACTACTTAGCAACTTATAACATGCAGCATCAATAAATAACTGAACCGAAAAACAGAATTCAACAAATATCCTACCTTGGATGAAAATTATAATAATCCAGAGAGAACTGTGAATATCACACGCTCACAACAATAACAAATTATATCCCTGTTCGATAAGAATGTTCAGGATCACCTCCAGCACAATACGCTCGGTAAACACCCAGCTCGGTCACCACCCCATATGACAGGTTAAATTCAGGTGTCAGTTCTAACCAATAAAAAAGTTCAGCGCCTCTGTACCTCAGTGCGTGAGCCTAGAGTTTTGGGCGCTTTCTGTGTGTCTACCGCGGAACTGTTAGGACGCAAAACTTGGGGGCGCGGCGTCCCTTTGTCTTCTGTGTGATGACTCCCGCGATTTCCGGAGAACTTCGACTATGAAACTATTTAAATCTGTGCCTAAGTGTTAAGTATAATCAACATTGTACGTTGTCCAGCGATTGTGTCAGCTAATAAATCATTCTATTTTGTGACCAGACCGCCTCTTCCTTTCTGGCGTCGAACTTAACTTATTCTCTCCGGCGTGCCTGCCTCCTCGACCACGTCCATTTACCTAGACTCTGCCTAAACCTTTCCCCAGCCACTCTCCACGACTGAAAATTATTTGGGGTTTCTACCTGTCATCCGACATTTCCTTGCTTCATTACATATATATACATTCAAACCTCGCTAACTCGAACCTCGATTTCGTGAATTTTTCAATACCTCGAAGAATAAAAAATTCCCTTCAAATTTCCTTTCCACTAAATGTTAAAACAAACCTTGTTTTGGCGAATTTTTTTTGGCCCATGCCTTGATAACTTGAATTTTTCCCCTTGAATTTTGGAGAAAATCCTTTAGAGAGTTTCTAAAAACTAAAAAATAATATCCAAAAAATACAAATTTCTAAAAAAAAAATAGAAAAGCTATTCAAAAATTACAGTATTAAAACCCTGCATAAACTTTAAAATGAAGGGATATAAAGACGGAAGATAACACAATGAAATCGCAACTTCTCTTGACCCCTCAAGATGGGAGTTGAAATTCTTGTTTATTGTTTATCTCTTTTCAGTCAGTTGCCATGCATATGCAGTGACCATTCATTCGTTCTTTTATTTTCCTACTTTAGAGGCGTTACTTTCTAGAGGGGTTGAGAAGGTTTTAACAAAACAGGAAATGAAGGCATGAACAAAAATCAAGAGGCGGGTGGCTTCCAAGAAGATTGTGGAATTCTTATCATTGCAACAAAGAGTGAAAGAAAAAACTACACCTATAAATGCATGCCTGTGTTGTCTCGCATTCAAGATAGTGGTGCTCCAGAAATGGTTGAAAAGTTTCCTTTCTGTTTACCTTGTTTATTACAGAAAAAATTAAAAATCGTTCGAAAAAAACATTTGGAGAAGGTGAGATGTTCTGCGAGTCATCTGTTCAAAATAACTAACAAACGAAATTGAATAATCTTACTAATGAAGTGAAAAGCAAATTATCAATGAAGTTGAAAAAAGCACGAAAAAGAAAGAGGAAATTGCAAAAGATTTTGGGATTCCATGCAGCACATTGTCAACAATTTTAAAGAATAAAGCAATTATACTAGAAAAATTCAATGATGGTTTAGGCAAGCGAAATATGATCAAAACTAGTGAATTTCCCAATATATAAAAGTGCCTAATGATGTGGATTACGCAGTGTAGAACTCAAAACATCCCCCTAGAAGGACTTTCAATCAAAGATAAGGCTAAATCTTTTGCAAAAGAATTAGGTTATTTAAATTTCAAAGGCAGTAATGGCTGGTTCAAAAATTTTAAAAAACGAAACATTACATTTTTGAAAATGTGTGGAGAAAGTGCTGAAGTAGATGAAGATGTTTGTGTAGAATTTAGAAAGAAAGTAAGCTTGATACTGAAAAATTACGACGATCAAGATGGGTTCAATGCGGAGAAAACTGGATTCTTTTTTTAAATGAACTCAAGACAAAATTATGCATGTATAGGGTGAAGCATGCCATGTAGGGAAGAGAAGTAAAGGTCGTTTAATTTTATTCTTTTGCGTGAATATGAATGGAACAGAAAATATAAAATCGTGAATGATAGTGAAATTAAAAAAAAACCAAGGTGTTTCAGCGGGATAAATTCTTTTCCTTTGGATTACGAAGCTAACCGAAAATCTTGGATTATATCTAACCTTTTTGAAAACTGGCTCAAGAATTTAAATAATAAAAAAAAGGAAAATAGAAAAGCGGAAACTAGTGATTTTCATTGATGATTGTACGGGGCACAGTGCCATACCTAAAATGGAAAACGTAAGAAGTGAATTCCTCCCCCCCCCCCCACGAATACTACATCAAAAATTCAACCACTTGACCAGGGCATCATCCAAAGTTTCAAAGTATCGTCATCGAGTGGTTAAAAAAATTTGTCCGAAATGGAAGGTGTTTCACCATCTGGTGTAAATATTCTACAAGCTATGGGAATGGCAGACACAGCTTGGAACATTGTGTCTTCTTCTACGATAATGAATAGGTTTAAAAAGGCTGGATTCATAAAAGACCACGAAAATACGCAGTTAATCAACATCGACCACCCTGCTGAAAACTGCGAAGAAAGTGATTGGAACCGATTATCCAGACTCATGCCCCTAAATAACATGGAATTCAATGACTTTGTCGTCATAGATGATGCAGTAATGGTGTATGGTCAGAGGTAGGACAGTGACATCATTGGTCAGACGAAAGATTTTTCTGTATTATCAGCATAAGAGGAAGAAATTCGCTATTCGCCACCAAATGTGACAAAAAAAGAAGCAATATTTGCAGTGGGCACTTTGAGGAGATATGTTGAAAGTCAGCAATATATGTCAGAGGACACATTTAAAGCCATTGTCCACTTAGAAATTGTAATTGATAAAATTTCATACTCTTCTCTGAAGCAAAGAACAATTGAATATTTTTCATATAATTTTGTAAATAGTGGTTATTAAAATAAAATGATTACTTTTTAAAAAGGTATGTAAAAAAATTGTTTTTCTCTATTCTATTATTGATAACATTTGACTTTCGATAATTCGAATTATTTTGTCTCTATCTTCAAGATCGACTTTTGACATATACATATATACCCAGTGGCAGAAACACCGCGACACGGCGACGTCGTCGCGGACATAGAAAACCCCTTGCGGACAGTTTTTGTCTGCACTAATGAAAACAATTTCAAAAATTGTCTTCAAATTTCAGACATTTTTTGTCTGCACGAATAAAATGTTTTAAAAATTGTCCACAACTCTCGGACATATTTTTCCGCGGCAGTACGCAGCATTACGTACCTCTTCTCTTGCTATTGAGATGCCGAGGGAAATGCTGTCTTTCGCCGAGAAGCGAGTAATAGAGCCCGCCCTATCGAGCACAGTACGCATAAAAGCAGGCGTTTATCACGCACACGCCGGATCCCACATGTTCGTTCGTGTTTTCTTTTGCAACTTCGGAACGCTGCGCAGCTGACGTCACAGGCGACGAACTCAGGGCGATGAGCTTGCGCAGGCGCAGTAGTGTGATATTTGAAAATTCGCATTACTGCTCGAACTCATGCTCGCATAGGTGAATTCCTTTGCTTCGTTACAATTTTGCGCTTGCCTGTGTTCTGCTCCCGCTAAGAGCAACTCTCGTTCTATAGAAATATTGAAACACACGTGTTTAGAATGGCGTCTCGTGATAAGGTTGTGTGTGGTGTTTGTGATTGTGAATTAGTAAAAAAAGACTTCAGCACACATTTTCAAAGACGACACCCTGACCAAAAAATTAATTGGAAATTAACCTGGGCTAAAAATTTGGAATAATGTTTAAAATGCTCTGAACAGTTCCCTGGCTTCTTTTACATACCCCAACTTTTCAAGACTATGAAGTTTTCAGCCCATTGTGAAACAGTTTTTTACACATTTTTAGAAGATTATCAGACATTAATCTCTGCCTGTGAACAAGACCCTGATGGTTTTGAATTACGAGACAGATTAATGAATAAGCTGACCATGATAAACATTCTAGCACTTGCAGATATTTGTTCTGTTCTTGGGAAAACATCCAAAAAGGTACAAGAAACAGATCATATGCCTTGGGAGTACACATCTTATATTAAAAGCCTCATTTCATCCCTTGAAATTATGAAGACATATTTTGAGGAACTTTCAACTGCAATCTATGAAAATGAAGATAAAAAAGGGGAAATAAACATTCTTTTTGCAGCTGCATTGGAAAATCTGCCTAAAACATTGTTTTTAAATTTATCAACAGCACTGGAAATGTTTCCTTCATCAAATAGTGGTATTTCCAGTACATACCATGGCGTTCCCCTTCCTAAGAAACCAATTTGCTTAAAGAGTCTTAGATCACAACACAAAGCTAGTGAATGGGATGAGCTAAGAGGTAATTTCTTATGCCTATCAAACTATGTAAAAGCTCTAATTGAACAGTTCAGTGTATATTTCTGTGAAACTGAATCAGATGGTAAACCAACATTTTTTTCTGTCATTGACCAGAGCAGTGTTTTGTTCAACTATAATTTTTTGGTTTATCCAAAAAACAATGTTAGCATACAGGAAGCAAAACCGAACAAGGGACTCACTGAATATAGCTTCAGTGACATTTTAAATGTATTTCCTTTTGTGAAGTCTTCCGTGGACTTAAGAAAGACCCTGTGATTTGAATTAGTGATGCGACATCGATAACGAAACATCGATGTTTTGAAACATCGATATTCAATATTAAAACATCGATGCTAATAAAACATCGCCCAAAAACCATCGATGTTTTTAAACATCGATGTTTTAGAACATCCATTTTTTAAAACTGGTTTAGTAATCTCTAACATTAATGTTACTTCCGTTAGTCGTGGGGGGAGGGGGTGATTTAATTTTACTCTGTTTGGGCAGACACAGATAACAAAAACTTGGTTGCTTTGGGTTACATTGATGACTCAAAATTCTCGTTGTAAATATCGCCATGTTTTGCCTTCAAATGCCCAGATAAATTCGTGGTATTGCCAGAAGTTTTGAGGGACTTAAGGCAACTATTGCATTTCGCCAATTTGACAAAGGTTTTGTAAAAATATTTCCAAACGGTACTTTTGGGAGGCATCTTACTAATAATATTAACGTCAACTTATATAAAACCAGAACAAAATAAAGACTTAAATGGATGCACTCTTGTATATACTATTTGTAAAATAAAACCCCATGGAAGGTTCTGGAGTGTCAGGAACATTCCAAGCGCTCTGATTGGTTCATTGGTTGTTAATTGCCATTGGTTGTTAATTGTCTGTTTGCTAAGGAATCATTCCCCCTTTTGTATTCGTCCTTTTCAGAATTCCGACTTACATTTACTGAGTGTGAAAATTATGCTACGTGGTAAATTTTTTTATTACGGTACTTTTTCATTAAAAAAAAACATCGAGACAACGTAAAACATCGAGCACAAAACATCGATGTTAAAAAAACATCGACTTCAATAAATCGATGTTTCGAAAACATCGACATCGATGTCGCATCCCTAGTTTGAATATCAGATATTCAATGAATGGATGTGCAATAGAGTATACACAATTGTTACTGAGGGTGATGCACCAGATCTGAAGCATTTATTTAAAATTGCATTCCTTGAACTGAAGGAAAAACTTCCTACTTTTCTAAAGTTACTTGTTTTCGTTATTTCAATGCCAGTCTCTGAAGCTGTATGTGAGACTTGGGGGTCTGTAATTGATGTCGTTGGTAAACATAGGCTGAGATTGAAAGATGGGACGGATGAAGAAGTGGGCACTAATGATAAGAAGGTTTTTATTCAACTGAATGGGCCCCCATCTGGTTATAAAGGTACCAAAAGATTTTTAAAAGCAGCTTTATTGTCCATGTATGGTTCTGCTTATCCTTCTCATTTTAGAAACCCTACAAGAAGTGAGATGATAAAACGCTTTGTAACTTCAAAAGTTATAAGCAAAATTAATGAGTTTTTCTAATAGCTAATGGTTTTTTTACACTTTCGTGCTTTACCTGCAAACTTATATTGATACCAACAAGATCTTTTATCAAGTTTACGTGTTTTATACCTACCGCGAGAAATTTTACGCTCTCTGATTTTCTCCGAAAAAATTCTACGTGCACGAGAACGCCTCTGCATATTTTGCATAATCTTAGAAATTTCACCTTTCAAAACCTTTTGTAGACTTTGAATTAGTCCCGCTAGAAATGGCATTAAGTGTATCAGGAATTTCCAAAACTTTGTCAGCTATTTCAGCTAAATCTCTCAAAGGTACCTTTGAAATTGTCAAATTTTTTGAGTATGCGTCGGCAATCTTTGTTGCAAAAGTGCACGCATAACATCTTTATTAATTTTGCTGGACACTAAATTTTTCATTCCCAGCAAAAGCTGAGAAGGTTTTTTTTATCACCTAATATAAGATCTTATAATAAAAGTCTCAGTTTCGAACTTTCCGATTTTGCAAACATATTCAAGATAGCCCGTTAAATCGCACAATATATGTCGTTATCTGGAGGGAAACTCATAATATCCCTTACGTGTATTAACATTTTTGTATCTACACTAAATATGAAACTATGAAACTATGAAACACAGTTTCATCAGCTGAAATATCAGCAAGTTTAAACTGCGATTGCAGCTGCAAAAACCGTAATTCTGGATCGGTTTCCCAGAAGGTGGAAGGTTTTAATGTTACAAGATGTCTCTCAGATCCCTCCATAATACGTAAAATCACTAAAATTTCTCAAAAAATGCTTACACTTAAATTTCAGTAACTATAAAAATACTTGGTCTGCATATGCAATTATAAAGCATTTTACAAAGCATCCACATAAAATTTCAGAATTTTATTGCACTGTATTTTAAGAAATTTAAACGGGTTTTGGGAAAAGCTATTAAATTACTCATACAAAGTACTCACAGATCATTGATTAGAAGTTACTCACCCCTCCGGCTGCAGCGAAAATCTCAAAAAAGTAACAAACTCACCCCGAAACGAAAAACTTTAGAAGGAAAAATTATACCCATTACTACAACTATGGAGAGGAAACATAGCAGTTCGCTATTAAAGTGTCTTCCTGACCGTTTCTTCCGAGCCTTATCCGAAAACACTGAAAGATTCAGAAAACTCAGACTGTACTATTCTTCACACTCAACCAAAAAAGTTCGCCGACGTCCTTCACTTCTGTCCAAGGTCACCCCTGTAAAGAACTGTACGCACCGAGTCGAACACTGCAGTGGGGCAGGTGTCATGTTTGTAGAAGTGCACATTAGCTGACTGACATCATAAAAACAATAAATCTTAGATATAACAACAACAATTTTATTCCGGTAGAATTAATTTGCACAATGGCGAACAAGCTCGTCAGTTACTTGACAGCTATAAACCACATCAAAAGGTAGAGGTGAGAGAGTGTGGAAAAAGTTTTATATATATTGTCTTATACTTGATGCTGACGTAGTTTGAGCTGGAAATCTGCATAACCTTTCAGGCATGTGTGACAGTAGATTACGATAGGTTGCGATTTGCGACTTTTAAGCAATTCACCCCCACACCACTATTAGACGATGTTGGCAGAAATGGGAGAATCATGGCCGAACACAGCGTCAAGAAGGAAGCGTTCGAAGAGAACGACAAAACGTGATGACCGAGCAATCGTCAGATCAGTACTCTCATACCCAGATTCATTATTATCATCGATCGTACATGAAAATGGTACTTCAGTGACTGCAAGGACCATTTATAGGCTGTCTGAGAAAGGGGACTGTGCTCATGGCGCCCCTTGCACCAACTACCATTGAGATCTGCATACCGATAAGCCCGTTTTTAGTTGTGTCGGACACATTCGACTTGGAATGTCACTGACTGGAATAGAATTATCTTCAAGGATGAGTCCCGCTTCGAATTGAGCCCCGATGATCATCGAATACGTGTCTGGAGACTCCCAGGACAGCGGTGGGATACCTACCTGACTGTCTTCCGCCATACGGACCGACAACCAGCAGTGATGGTCTGCGGTGCCATTTCATTTCATTCCAGGTTGTCATCCAGCTTAGGATTTTGAGAATATAACGCGCGAATTGGATAGAATTTCGCATGATATCTCGCAGGAGGACATCTGCAACCTCTGTCAATAAATTTCAAGCCAAATAACAGCTTTCATAAGGGCCAGAGGTAGACCAACGCGGTTTCGACTTTTTTCAATTTGTGAAGCTCTATCTCTTGAATAAATAATCCAATTTTTCTCAAGTTGTAATCATTTGTTTTTCTGTACAGGTACATCACACCCACCGATTTTCGTCCCATTCGGATAAATCCTCCTTGGTGCGTTACTTTTTTGTTTACGAGTGTGTATTATATATATATATATATATATATATATATATATATATATAGGGTTCCATAATTTAAATTCACTGCTTTAAAGTTTTCTACAGTCGAAACTATTGTTAAGAAAGTTATGAAATTTTGTGTATGACATATGGAACGGATAGGATTTGTTTGAGCGAATAAACAAATTTGTTCAAGATTTCACCACCAGAGTGCGTTTTTTCATGAATTACACATTTACAACTGGTTCTTTACTTAAGATTTCCCATTTTTTTTCCGTAGGTCACCCTAACACATTAACGCATAGTCATTAAATTTTACAATCTTTAAAGTGATTGCAAAGTCGATCCGAAACTTGAATGATAACTAATTTTTGGACAAAATATTTGAAGGAACGAAGAATAAACGAATATGCAAATTAGTTTTTTGCCGACGTAGAGCAGAAGCTCTTATAAAACCTAGAAACTTTCATTTAATAATGGAATTTTTTTTTGTTTTCAGCGTGCTTGCTATTGCTAATCAGAATATCATCGTTACGATTACCACATCGAGATTTGTTAATAAAATTGTTTTACCAAAACGATATATCTGCACTAGTTGCTCTACGAAACTTTCGGAGTTTGAAGGGGATACGAAAAGGGCCACTGATAGTTAAAAGTCTTCGATTAATGGTGGTCAAATTTGAAGAAACTGGTTCTTTTAACATTCGTTCTGGAAGGGGAACGAAATATGTTTCCGCAGAAGCTGTAGAAAAGGTTGCGCTTCAGATGGAAGATGACAAAGCTTCCAACGAACAGGATAGTACCAGTGTCCGTCGTTTGGCAGAAGCATTGTATCTGCCCCGTTCAACTGTCCAGTAGGTCATGCGGAATAGCCTACGGTATTATCAGTACAAGCTTCAATTTGTGCAGAGGTTGCTCACACATGATTTCGAGAATAGACAGCAGTTCTCACTTCAGTTTCTTGCTCGCTTTGAGATTGATGAAGAATGGCCTTGGAATATCCTCTGGACAGACGAAGCACACAAGTACCGAATTTGGGAACCAGAAAATAAGCTTTTAATCTTAGATGTTCCGATGCATTCACCGAAAGTAGCCGTGTGGTGAGGATTTTCTGCATTTTTTATTCTCTGCCCGTATTTTTTCGAGGAATTAAGTCCTAGAGGTCGAGTAACATGTTCGGTCACCGGGGAGCGATATGCATCCTTCTTACTGAATAAAATTTTTCCGGATCTGCACTCATGTCAGTTCCTTTCACGCACAATTTTTATGCAAGATGTAGCTCCTCCACACATTTGCCTTCGTGTTAAGAACGTTCTCAAAAATGACTTTACAGAAGAACGTGTCATCAGCCGCCACTTTCCTAATGTGTGGCATCCCCGATCCCCAGACCTCAACCCATGTGACTTTTTGCATTGGAGGAATGTGAAACATCTAGTCAGTCTTCACAAACCAGGAACTATACCTGATCTGAACGACAGTATTTCACGACATGTTCTCAGATTTTCCCCGGACAAACGGGTTTCAACTGTAAAACATGCTATCTTCCGATTTCTGATTTCAGCTGAAAATGATGGCCGTCATGTAGAACATGTCTTTTTGTAATAATTTTTTTAACTATAGTAAATGTTGGATAAATGTGTAAATCATCAAAAAACGCACACTGGTGGTGAAATTTTGAACTACTTTTTTTATTCGCTCCAACAAATTCCCATTCCTTCAATATGTCCTACACAAAATTTCATAACTTTCTAAACAATAGTTTCAACTGTAGACAACTTTAAAGTGGAGAAGTTTAATTATGGACACCTTCTATCTATCTATCTATCTATATATCTATATATCTATATATCTATATATATATATCTATATATATATATATATATATATATATATAAAAGACATAGATGATAGAGATAACCAGTAATAGCCCTAAAGCTACTTGCAGCCAGGAACAAACAACAAGAAAAGAAAAGTATGACAGATATATATATATATATATATATATATATATATATATATATATATATATATATATATATATATATATATATATATATATATATATCATGAGTTATGTCAGCTTAGACTGCGCAAAAAAATTTTATATAGTGTGTTCCATATGATAAAGGTTATCTTTAAAAATATTCAATTAGGTGACTTCTAAGCTATCTAAAAGGGCAAAACCTTTCGAAGTGCTGCTGAAAGATATTTTTCCCCATTAAAATTCGGTTATGTTTCAAAAAGTCAAGAAAGTTCATTAAAGACATTATATAAATAAATTCTAAAAGTGGTATTTATTTATTATTCTGGTACAGCAATTGCAAAATGTCATGACAAAGAAGCAGTTATGGGAAGAATCCATATAGACAGTCGTAGATCATTGCATGACTGTTGATTTTGTAACTGGCATATCTCTAGGAGGTGTTGTAATGGTAGTACGTTCAGTAGTCGTTGTTCTACTAACTTCACACCTGTTACGCTAGATTGGGTGAGAAAATTGATATTTTATTAAGAAAAATTCCGAAGTTACTGCTCCAAATCGTTAGATAACAATGAATAGATAAATTACTTTTCCTTTAAAATATCTTTTGGTCCTCATATTTGAAAATAAAATATTTAATAAATAAATATTTTAAAAATATTACAGGTGAAATTAAAGAAAACGTTCTCGAATTACTATGTAAAATCGATTCAAAAATTTAAGATAAAAAAACGGGGATTTATTAAACTGCATAATAAAAAATAGATATAGTAGATTTACAATTTTTAATGTTATATCTATGCAGTATGCAATGTTGTATAGAATTTTTAAAATTTACAAAATTTTTTTAAATTAATTTATGCCAAAAGTAGAGAGTGTTTTATAACCTCCAGCAATTTTAATTCCAGGAAATATTACGAAATTTACCTCCTTTACTGCGAATGGTAATCACGAGAAATAAAAAAAACGTACATGAAAGTAAATCCTGTTATTGTCGATAGTTGACAGTTAACAACAATGTTTGTCTAAAACACACAGGTGGTATTCAAAATAAGAACATAACTCATTATAACTGCAATTGTCATCCCAATATCTATTTATATGGCAATATTTTCAACAGGTTGTATTGTACTCAGATTTTATGTTATCGATATGTTCAACTGTTTCTTAAAGTACTGTTTGGACGATCTTAAGCGTTCAAATCAACGATTGTAACATAAATGATATTTACTTCTGGATAACAAACTAATAACAGTGCTATAGTACCTTTACATCAAGATTTTTACTTTTTACTATCCGTTTTGTCTACAGAATACATAGCAAGCAGTAAATTTTACCTGCGTATTTTACTTAAAGGCAAGAATATTCGTTTGAACGACAGAGGATACAGAAGGAATTCCGTATCTTTACGTTTGCGGCATACTTGAGAATTATACACTGCTGGCCACTGTAAATGCAACACCCTGAAGGAAACATGCAAATAACATGAAATTTACAACATGCATTAGCGGAGGTGAGATATGCAAATGATTAGAATTTCAGCGCAGACGCACATCACGCGCGCCTGTGGCGCCACTTCAAAGCGCTATTTAAGGCTTGGAGATTTCGACGATTTCAAGTTCGGCAATTGTATTTTTCTTGTGGTTTTTTCAAAAAAAACTATCAATTATGCCTCGTCGAAAACAGCGATCATCTTTTGATCAAGTATCCGAGATCGACGGAGGAAGGATAATGGCCTACCGAGATTGTGGATTATCTTTCAGGGAAATCGGTAGTCGTGTTGGACGAAACCAAACAACTCTAACGCGGATATGTGATCGTTGGATGCAGGAGAGTACGACGGACCGGCGTGTTCGATCGCATCCACCTCAGCGCACAACTTCACGTGATGACAGGCAAATTGTGCGCATGGCAGTGACGGATCACTCAGTCACATCATGAACCATAGCACAGCACATGCAGTCTGTAACGCATCATCCAGTGTCTGCGCGTACCATTCGGCGCCGTTTACAGCAGAGTGGTCTGTCTGCAAGACGTCCATTGCTTGGTCTACCCTTGACGCAGAACCACAGATGTCTCCGCCGCCAATGGTGCGATGACAGAAGGATGTGGACGGCAGAATGGAATGAAATTGTCTTTACTGACGAGTCACGCTTCTGTCTGCAACACCACGATGGTCGCATTCGAGTCTGGAGACACCGTGAAGAGAGTATGCTGAACAGCTGCGTTATGCACCGCCACACTGGTCCTGCACCGGGTATTATAGTATGGGGCGGTATTGGATATCACTCTCGCAAACCTCTAGTACGCATTGCCGGTACTTTAAACAGCCAGCGCTACATCTCCGAGGTGTTGGAGCCAGTTGTCCTTCCTTACCTTCAGGGCTTGCCCACAGCCATATTTCAACAGGATAATGCGCGACCACACGTGGCACGCATTGCCCAACGGTTCTTCGTCAATCGCCAGATTGAATTGCTTCCCTGGCCGCCTCGCTCTCCGGATCTTTCGCCGATAGAAAACATGTGGTCCATGGTTGCTCTACGATTGACCCAGATTCCATCCCCAGCTGCCACAGCAGATCAACTTTGGCAACGTGTGGAAGCTGCTTGGTCTGCTGTACCCCAAGAACTCATCCAAAGTCTCTTTGAATCAATGCCGAGGCGTGTGGCAGCGGTGATCTCCAACAATGGCGGCTACTCTGGCTACTGATTTTGGCAGGAACCACACTTCACAAAAGTCTATATATTTAATCATTTGATACTTGGCCAACATGTTATCTACAAAATAAATTTTGTTGTGATATCTCTTGTCTTTCTTGGTGTTGCAATTTGGGTGGCCAGCAGTGTATTAGAATGAAAGAGCACACTTGTTAATTTCTTTTTCAGTTTTTAAAATAAAAGCGGAATTTATATCAGCATCACATCATTTTTAAGTTCAAATGCTTACCGGATTGTTTTTTATTTACTAAAAAGATATAAATCATAAAAACTGGAATAAAATATATTAATACAGTTCTAAAACAACATGGTATTCAGTGTAGTATTACACTAAAGGACTACAATGAAAATCATTAATAATAATTTAGTTTTATTAATGTGAGACTTGCGATTGCTGCTTAGAGAAAAAACGTTTGATTCCAAGTTAATATTTATTTTATAAATATAAACCTATTAATATTTGTTGTTTATGCTAAAACAAAAATCTCACGACACCCAAAGACTCAATCTGTCAGTGCCCTCCGGTGTCTTGGTATGACTGGTTGAATCTCTGTATGTTCTTTCGTTTTAGCTGTTAAGATAATAAAACAACAACATAGCAGAAGAGTAGAAACTAATTCCAATAACCATCAGAAATCATGTATCAATTTAGAATTCGGAAATAATCGTTTCAGGAAATGTCTCATCTCCAATAAAGTTAAATTTCAATTTAATTGCTTTAAGGAATATTTCATAGGACCTGGCATGGTATGCATGCATTTTACTCAGATGTGAAAAGTCAAACATATATAGCTCCTATGTGCTCTCAAATAAGTATATATACACATTTATAACTTTTACGTTCTGAAAGAAAACATTGTATTTAAAAATTATTTTATAGTGGAGGGAGTATTTCACTTACACTTTTAAAGTGTCTTTTCTAGATAAATTTTAATAAGCAATTTTGGGGAACTATTGGGAACATTTCAACGAGGCTGGAACTTACGACTGGTGGCAGAAGCGTTCTGCTATTTGCCATAGGATGAAACCTGTAACTAAGTTCTTCTAAAGCTCGGTGTCTCATTGGTCTATTAAGATTCTGATAACAGTTATTCTTTATCGCATGACGATGTCTATGTCTCAGTTTTATTAACGGTAAACATAACATGTTATTACTGCTCAAAAGTGTTAAATCTCTTTTCTGATGCAAAAAAAAATAAATTTCAGAAATCCAATACTCTTTTGACTAGCCACTGAAGATACTTTTTTTACTTTAAACCAGTTTTCCTGGCATACAAATAAAATTCAGAAATTTGATTATCGAATTGGGTTTTTTGTATCGGAATTTCGTTTCTTCTTACGTTTGTGTCAGTGTAATGACCGAAAAAAAACATTTGAGTTTATATGCTTTAAAGGTTAAATAAACTTAATTTTATCTGAAATTTTTTTTCTCAACAAAATGTCAAGAACAGGGTTCTCGATCCGGAATTTTGTTTTCCAAAATTTGTATCAGGGGAAGTAAGTCAGCGTAATATGTAATAATTTCATAAATTTTGTTTCATTTAATGTCCTACTATGTAATATTTTAAATCAATTTATGGTTAAATGTCTAAAGAATTACTGATATTGAAACTATCCCATTAGTTAAAAGTATATAAACCTGCTTTGATATTTAAGTATTTAATAATCATACAGATAATACATTGATTTTTACTGCTTCATTTATCTCTGGAAATGGAACAAAATGTATAAGAAATTGAACTTACTACGCATACAAGTCCACCATTACATGGACAGTCGTTTATTCCTTCGCATAGTTGACCTAATATAAATAGAAATATAAATGTCATATCTTGATTTCAGATGATAAGACAAAGAAGTAGTTTCAATTATTTAAGTGTGTTATTTTTCCTCAAAAAACAACAGAAAAATATGTCAGTGTCAATTAAATAAGGTAAGAATCATTCACCTTTCATTCTAGGCTGCCACTGAACGGGAATTATCCTAAGGAAGACGCTCACTCAAAAGAACGACGTTAGATCTTGATACACGGGCTTGTGGCGGCCCAGTGGTACAGCGCGCTGGTTTTCGGTGCTGAGGGTGCTCAGATCGAGTCCCAGCGTTGTGCCACGAAAAATGCCTCCGCACGCGTCGTCCCTTCATAGGGGGTAATGCTGTCCGCCTATATGGTGCCCCCACAATAAAATGGACATTAAAACTGCGGCGTAGTAAGGGCCAATGTTTGAATACAATTGCCTCCGCATTGGATTTAAAAAAAAAAAAAAAAAGATCTTGATACACAAACAAAACACTTTTAATACTGCCAAGACGACAATTTACACAGAACTTATACATATATTAACAGATCTTATACGATTTACATAAAATTACGGAAGACCTCCCTTGTATCTATGGAACAAAACCGAAGGGGATGTCGTATCTCGCTCATCCGTTTCTCAACTGCGTCGCGCCAAAGCGGAGTAGTAGGCGTCGGTGACGTATTGGCGCTGGAATCGCTGCTTCGTCATGGGAGTTCTTGACAAAGTGCTTTATATTTAAACTAATATATTTTTTCTAATCAGAGTATCGCATATCAAGGACGCGCCGTAAGACGTTTCTTGCCAAAATTACCATTGTTAAGCCTATTTAATGTTTAAGTTAGGATGTTACAAATTGTTCCTTAACCGGTTCGTTTAATATTAGGGAATGTAAGGAAGCAAGCCACGAAAGATAAATAAAAATAACTTACAGTTATAATCTCTTCAAAACTATTTTTATTTCACCACATAATCTCCACCAAGATTTATGCGCCTATCCCATCGTTTTGTCAGCACTCCATTACCAGTAACATAAAATTCTTTAGGTTGTTTTCTGAACCAAATTAAGCCTCATGTCTTCATCATCTGCAAAGTATTTGCAAGATCTCTTTCACTATCATAATCATGGTGAAAACATTTTTAACAGAATAATCATAGGTAATGAATCTGGTTCATTACTATCAACCTGAATCAAAACACTTTGTAAATGATGAAGAGGATGAACATGAATTCCTATGTGGCTGAGAAAGCAACCCAAAGAATTTCATGGAGCTGGTATTGAGGCACAGAAAAAATGATGGAATTAGTGTATAAATATTGGTGGAAATTATATTTAGAAATATAAATAGTTCTGAAGTGATTTTAACTGTAAGTTATTTTTAATTATCTTTTGTTACTTACTTAATGACTTACCCTGGTATATTTGCGTATTCATTCCCACATATTTTCTTGAATACGTGTCAAAAACTAATGCAAGATTAGGCAGATAGTTAATAAGGAAATAAATCGATATGTATAATAAATAAACCAACATATATACACTTGTTAATAGATGCATTTAAACAGTTAAGAAAAGTTTTTAATCAATGTTAATATCCATAATTTAAATTCAGGGAGTTAAAGAAAAGTTTTACGAAAGTTTGATATCTCTTTTATAATAATTTATGAAAAACGTCCAAAAGTAAGGCATTTTTAAAGAAATTTTGGAACTTAATTGATTTTACATTTTTATAATTCGACAATAGCTTTTTATTATTTATAAAGCCACTTACCCTCTGCTCCAGTACTGCAAATGCCAAAAGAAGGTCCCCGCACGCAGCATTCACCCTCCCCTTGACATTGCCGCCGAAAATTGCACAATTGTTGCGAATAAACAGAAGCCACAATCTACATAAGAGGAAATAGAAGATACATATCAAGTAAGGCAAGAGTATATTGGACTGACATTAAAGATAAATTTTGCTTATTGACATCTGATGGCTGAACTTAACATCTAATAAACTCCCTGAACTTTGTAACTTTCTCTATATAAATAATCAAATATTTTTGCTGGTAATGGTTATTAAAATATCATTTTTAACAAGACATACTTTAAACAAATTCTTACCACAAGAGCGACTGAACACAAAAAGATGGTAGAGTTCATGTTGATCTGTCTGTTAAACAACTGACAAAAAGCCCCTGTTCTCTCCAGTCTTTTATATCGTAATTTAACCTTGGCTAACTGTAAAAACTAAACTTTGACATTACTGGTTATAACTCCCAAAATAAAGCTCAAGTGTGTTAGGTTTGTTCAAAGAATGCATATAAAGAAAATATCTGATATTCCCCTCCGTACATTAACCTGTTGAATATAAAAAGCGGCTAATTATGTAACTTCAACGCTGGATTTAATATCGCTTTTATCTTCAGTTCAGAACAGCTGCTACCAAACACAGAAACGCCATTTCACAACACCGTCATTCATTGTGTTGTTATGTGTGTGGATGGAACAGTAGTTAAGAATTCCAGATCTATTTCAAAGTACAGTATGTTATAAGCATATGGTCAAAGATTTTGAAGACAAAACTATTTTCAGGAAATGGACACGAATAAAGGAGTGTATATTACCTTTTTTAAATAAGTAAATTGATTCAATGAAATTTTTCCAAATACGTTATACATTGGAAGTCCTCAGTCTAGATTTTAAGATATTACTTTTTTACATACACATTAATATTTTGGCTAAGATGTTGTTGACGTAAAGAAAAAAAATAAGAATTGTAAGATTTAATGCTTACTCCACTTCAATATAATAGTAAACAATCAATTAATTTTTCTACATTCTCTAGAACGGGTAATTAATTGAAATTTTTATGTAAAAACTGCCGATCTAGAGCAGGACTTAGAAAATAAAAACAATAATATGCAGTGAAACGCGATGAACATGTCACCAGTGTTTCTAAGGAAAGCTACTAAATATAAAGATAAATATATTCTAACCTCTGCTCTGTTGCACCCAATGAAAATTTACCCCTCTCTTTAGAAAACAACTCGTGCATTGTAGCCATAAATTAACAACTGAGATATATAACCTTTGTTAGAAATTTTGCAGAATCGACCTCATAAAAAAAAGTTTATTCAATTTAGCCAGTTATGGTCCTAGGACTTGTCAAAGTACTCCCTTCGGCTATCTATGCGCATCTGCCACAGTTTGATTTGCGCGGGGTAGTAATTATGTTCTGCAGATGTGTACGATCATTCTAGATATTGCTTTATGGGACTCACGACCCTTAAGCCGAGAAAATAAGGCATATTTGCATACTGTTTGACTCTTTGTAACTATTTCAATTTACTCCCAATTTTTTCAAATTTTATGTATATGATAAATTGATATATTTATCCTTACACCGGGAAGTTCTACGTGGAAAGTGTGTGGAGAAGGTACGACCCCTCAATTGTCGCTTTGAGGATGATTGGTCAAATATTGTGGTGGATCCTAGTTAAATCGGACTCCGATCCTTGTGGTGCTATTATATAACCGGAGCCTAACTACTCTTCTCGCAAAACCTATACGAAACTGGTCTGGCACTTCAGGCCAGGGGGCATTAGGAACAACAACCACAACCACAACCACAACAACAACAACGACGACAAAATTCGTTGAATATGTGTATGCAGTCACTTCCATTTAAAATAAAAATTTTGATGGGATTTGATACTATTAAAACTGGAAATGTGGGAAAAATTGGATAGCCGAATGTTGTTCACAACTGATAGAAATACTATGGAGTCCTCTGTGCCTCTGGCATCAAAAGTGTGAAAACATATTGTACACAGAATCCTCCAATATTTTCTTTACATTATGGTGTAATAACCTGTCTACAGCCTACAATGTTCCTAAATCGTTGAAGATAAAATTGAGCTGAACAAAGTAATAAAAAGGAAAGTTAGAATTTTGGGTCATTTGTATAAGCTATGTATAATGTCAATGGTATAAGGTTTCTAGTTGGTGTTTATATATTGTCCTTTCCGTGGTGCTTGGTAAAGATAAAAATGAACTTGGGGAGGTAGCTCGTATTATGCAATACGTCTCTCCCGTTTGATACATTTATCGTAAGTTGTAAAGTATAAATTTCTATTAAGGTATACAACTACGTTTAAAACATCAATTTTGGCGAAAATTCTGAAATTGTTTTTTACTCCTTTTTTTTAAAGATTGTAAATTTATGTTTCTAAATCTGGTTTTGTTTTTTCGATACGATCATTAGAAATGAAATTAGAGTTCTCTAAAGATGAGCTGCAACTATGAATTTCAATGCAAGTTGAAAACTTTAATCGTGATTTCTGATGTCGTATCATGATTTATTTATTTTTGGGCGTGATTCGTACTTTATTTGGGTTAGTACAAATTATTTATAATAAATTGGTATTTGGGTGTTTTCTGATGATTATTTATTTTATTGAAATCAAACGAAAGCTCCAGATATTGTTGGCAAGCGAACAGGTCAAAACTCTGGTTCTAAAAACTAGGAGATAACTTTTCTTAAGATCAACTGAGAAAATAAGGATGACTGACTAAATTTTTATATTTACAAAAAAAAACTAATTTATTTACAACATGGTCTATTTACAATTTTACTCAAAAACAATATCAACAAATCTAAGTACATAGTTTACTCATTTTTCTAATCTTTTAGCATTTCTTCTCAATTTACATTCAATGACATGTATATAATTAATCCTACACCTTTTGGATTTAGGGAGCATAAATTTATTTCTTCTGCCTAAGTCAAAGACTTACTACTCTCAAAAATCTGTATTCGAAAAAAACAAGCATTTATCCGCACTAAAACAATCAAATTTTCGAGGTTAGGTCTGAACATGACAAAATGATTTGGCACTCACTCAATTTGATGCTAACCGCACTGGAACACGGGAAACGATCTCATCAGACGGCTTGGGATGTCCTTTCTTCTTTCTCGGGTAGCAGGCACACCATAATCATTATACTGTCGTAAGCATCTATCGTCTGCTTCTTCCGCTCCTTTCATCTCCTTGACGACACAAAATAGCACTCCATCGAAAGTCGCAATTCTCTCCACCTCTATTCTCACATTATTTATCGGTGAAGGCAGTAACCAGAGTTTTCTCAGCAGCAATAACTTCTCTCAAAAACGGGATCATGATGCGAGCATACAGGGAAGAATCAACCGGATCTCCGCACCGCAAAAACGAAACTCCTATCGGCAAACTCCCGGGAAGGCTCAACCGGTGTTCGGTAGTTAAATAGACAATCTCGTCATCGCCTGCGATGCCAAGAACCGGGGAAAAGGGAACACGGGCCCGCATGCAGAAGTGAATCCCCCCAAAAAACTCCAAAGTCCCCTATTTATTTCATTTTTTCCTATCGTTGTCCACGCCTCTCAATAATACTATATCCATTCAGGAAATCCTTCCAAAAATCCACCACTAAGCTTCAAATTTAATTTCATTGATTGGATAAACTCTCTAAGCAAGTACGCCCATCATTTCGTCACTCAAGACCACCGAAAGTCCATTCCACGTGTTCTGCCATAGATCCCCCGCACTGACTCTCATAAATTTGTTCACAAAAGGCCTTGTAGTTTAACGTCAAACTCGGTGCCATACCCTATCTATGTCTGCGATCATCAGACCCCCAACCGCCCTCAGCCGATTTTAAATTGGCTAACCACAAAGACGACGATCCCGTCCTATAATCAAAGGCGGCTTCCTAACCTTCCTACGAAATTTAATGAAAACAGCCTTCAATCAATTTAGTTCTCTTAAAATTTAAATTCATTTTTTCTTTTAAATCGAAGGCGCTTCATTACATCTCAAGAACTTTCTTTTGATCAAAAATGTAAACGACTCTTCAAGAACTCAAAATCTAACCATGATATGTCTATGAAATTTTTCACGTATATTTTTCATAATAAGAAGATTGTAATGGACTACAGATGTAGTACTAGGTATATTATTTATTGATTTATAGCTGCATTTATAAAAAAATCTCTTGGAAAATTACTATAATTTTATAAGTGTTTTCTTATAATGTGATGTATTTTTTTAGATTTTAAGATATCTCTTAGCTAGTAGGTCATTACACTTAGAAGGTACTTATGTACATATGATAAATAAAAGTTAATGTTATATGCACAATATTTTTTTTAGAGCTAGAGCCATTTTTATAAAAATTTGCTAAATTTCGATCCAAAATCCTGAATTTTGTAAAAAATTGCATAGTTAATGACTATTTTTTCATCATTTTCAAGTTTTCGTGTTATATTCCTTCCAAAAATAAGATAGAAATTTTCACAAGTACAGTTTTCCAAAAAAGGGCAACGAACGTTGTCGGATACTTAAGATTCTAAAAAATCCCGTCGTCAACGTTACTGTGAATTTATATATTTACAGCTACGATCTTTTAAATAGAGAAACAATAATAAAACACCCTTGGAAAATATTTTGAAGAATTGGAACAATATATAAAAAAGTGTGTGTTCTTTTTTTGTATTAAAAAAATTTTCAAGGAAATTTGTCAAAAAGGAATGGTTAATGGATTTCTACAAACTAGATATTAAGACTATACTTTTATATATAGGTTCTCCATGAGAAAATTTTCCAGCTGACTGCATCTTCACATACAAACTTAACTTATTTAAGATATGCTACATTTAATCTTTCCTCGACTTTAATAATAAACTTTTTAATCACTTAATATCTCTAAATTGACCGAAAAATGTAAATGGTCTAGGTATTCGGTAATTCAGTAAAACTGTTATGGTAATAGCTAAGAAACGTCTGGTACCACAGTTTTAGACTTAGCGTCTAGCTATTGAATAAAAGCTCATTTTTGAATGGAATTAATATTCTAAGGAAATATTTGTTGATATATATCAAATTCAGACGTAGAAAGCAAATAGGTCTATTTTCTTCGTTACAACATATTCTAAGAAGCAAATAATAGCTTTCGCCCTCTTTCACTGTGTGTATATATATCTATATATATATATATATATGTGTGTATATATATATATATATATATATATATATATATATATGCAGTGGGATCTCGATCTCTCGTTTTTCAAGGGACCAACGGAACTGATCGATAAAGGCGGGTAAACGATAGATGCGGGAACATACCAAAGCAATAGGATCGTCGGGACTGGGTAAATGAAAAACACATGCGGAAAAACAATGATTGGAGGGACGATTAATCGAGATTCCACTGTATACAGAGGCTGTTCACACAATTTTTAGACGATGTATATTGCATTCACAAAACTAAATTATATAAAATTCTTGTGTTTGAAATGTTCTATTTGACATCCCTTATTCTGAACTATCTTTCGACACCGCAATTTCCAGGATAATAATGCCTTTTGAAGTGTCAGAAGAAATATTCTATCCCATTCCACCTGAACAGCTTTCCAGAGTCCTGTAAGGGTTTTGGGACGACGTTTGGATAGTGCAGATTTTAAAAGTCCGAAAGCACAAAAATCCATAGGTGATACATCGGGAGATTTAGTAGGGATATCAGTGAAGGGTATTGCCTTGATACCAGTTTTTTGTTCCATTCCTTTTAGGAAATTTACAGTGGATTTTGATGTGTGACTGCTAGCTTTGTCCTGATGGAGTCTCACAGATTGATGGCACTGAGGGTAAAGCGATGGTATTTCATTCAGAAAAATTGGCGATAAAATATGTTTCTGATAGTATTTGGAGTTAATCTTGACTTTTTTCCACTCCTTTTATTTTTTACTTGCCATTATAAGAAAAATCAGCAACAATCATGAATCCCTTAGAAAAACTTTCTTTCGATTCTTTGAACCATATACTTAAATTTTTTTTCTCCCCTTTTATGATAATAAATGGCTCTTTTTTTGTTGCAATCAATTAAATACACCCATGATTCATTTATTGTGACAATTGTTTTCTATTTTTCTTTGGATAAGTGTTTCTCATATAGAATTCTGCAGCGTCCTGCGTTCAGCGATATGATTTGGAAGAAGACGATGGACGTTGCGGTTTTTCGCTTTCTTAAGATTTAAATCAACGTTTATCATTTTGTTTACAGTGTACACCGAGGATTTTAATGATTTTGCAACTGTCCTTTGACTAGGAGGATTTTCTTTTAACTTTAAACAACGTACCTTTGCAACAGTCGAAGATGTCCGTTTTTTCCTTGGATACTTGTTTGGAATTTTTGTCCCACTTGAGGCTCCAATTTGACGTTTTTTTCCTTTCTTGTTGACGATATTACCTATCGACGGTTTAGATATCACAAAACCATGACTCTCACATCGTTTTTGGATAACGGAGTATGCATATTTCTCTTCGGAAAGAGCATAAATGTAGCCTTCGAACCACTGCTTTGTTAACAACGAAATTTTGAATTAACAAAAACTTTCAAGCCGCAGACGATAATTTTGACTTTTTAAAACATAGTGCAATTGCAATTATTTCTTTTACAGCAAACGATTTTTTATTACCGCTTACCAAAATCATCTAAAAAATGTGTGAACAGCCTCTGTATATATATATATATAATCATAGTGGAAATCAAAGTTTCGTTGCTAATTTTTTTAAATACATTACCTGTATATTTTGAAGTACCAAGGGAGACTGCATTACGCACCATACCTACAGGGAACTTAAGGTGACCGAATCCCACTGCTTATCAGCTCAGAATGCTATCCACTAAAAATGCAGGGGGTTTCCTTAAATACAGTCACTCCTATTTTACTCACAGTTATTACAATAACCAATTTGAAACTGGTTGATTGTTTTAATTTGTATTGAGAATTTATCAAACTGTGCTTGTATGTTTATTCTTGGCATTTTTTTTCAGTCCTAGACTTTATCATTGCATCCATGAGAAAAATAATTTGAGTCGATAATGAACACATTAAAATTTTTTAAACATCTAATTTAATTTAACAGATTGACATGTTATGTTAACGAGGCACTGGAATGCAGAGTTCCATATCTTCGATATGGATAATTTTTTGTGGTTATATTTCCGTTCTAAGGATTAAAGAAACGTGTTGATGTTGAAAATAAATAATATATAAATAAAAACAAATCTGACAGCTATTTAATGAGGCAGAATTGATCAAAGGAAACATGGGGGCTGGAGATTAAGCTGAAGTCCGTGAAATAGTCTTGAGGTCCATCTATTAAAGAACTATTTATATTTAAACTACCGACCACAGCTTCTCAAAATCTCGGATACCCGTATTTGTCCGGTCGCTTAGTGAAATTACCGTTACTTAGCTGATAAAAGCACCAAATTTGCTATGAAGGTAACCTAGGGTATTCTAATAAATGCTAGCCTAGGAGCCCTCTGGAATTTCTAAAACGTTTCATGTATGGCACTAAAATCCAAACTAGCCGACAAATACGACAAAATATCACTTTTAACACAATCTATTTTACTGCTAATTTTCAATTACAGCTTTAAACCAAATAAGTACAATACAAACCTAACTTAGGGTCGTCTACATATTAACACTATAATCGCGGAGCGGGTCAATTTCACCCAAAACGATGTTTAGTTTATCACCACGCGAAAAGTATCGATTGAAAAAAAGATTCCTTTTATGATTTTTAATATTTTAAGGTGAACAACAATTTACCAAATTTAAAAATTATTAACATAATTAATTTTCCGATTATGAACACTTATACCTAGAACTGCGGAGCGGGTCAATTTGACCTGTAAGAAATGTTAATGCACAAATGACGAAAAGGAGATGCATTTTCTCGAACTGTAACTGTAAATTACTTAAGGGGGAATAGTGATGGTTTTTCAGTCAAGGTCATTATATTAGGTTTGAAGCACGAACTACGTTCGAATGCAGTGAAAAATTGCTGCGAATATTTAGAAGACTTTTTGAATTTGCTTTTATTCTGTAATTAGTATAAAAACTATGTCACGACTCCGTAATCTTCCTGTTCAGGAAGCTTTAGAATATTTAAAACAATTATCTGAAAAGGATTCAGACGGTTCGAAAAAAGAAGGTTTCTCAAAATTTGATTTTGAGTAGTGAAGATGAATACCTGCCTGCTAATGAAGAAAATTTACATTCGGATGAAGAAAATTAAAGTGAAGATGACTCTGGCTATGCTCTAACAATTGCTGGTCCTTCTCATCGCAATACTGATGATAATTTATCTGATAAAAAATAAAAATCAAACATTCCAAGAAAAGATACACACACGCAAAGATATTTGAAAAAGAAAACAATAACATTGAAAGTTGGAAATAATAAAGATGGCAAAGATGGGACAATTTGGAATGTCGCTCAATTACGAAAAAAAGATAGAGGAAGAAAATTAAAGTTTAATATTTTGAAAGAAGTTGGGGGGCCTAACACCACATGCTAAACCCATTGTTATCGACAACAGTCCTTCAAGTGCTTGAAGACTTTTTATAGATGAATGGATGTTGAAACACAAAAAAATGTACTGAAAATGAAGCTCATCGGCAGATTCATGAAAGAGAATGGAATATAACATTAGAAGAAATAGATGCTTTTATATAAATTTTATATACACGTGGTATATATTGTGCAAAAGGACTTGAACTGGATAGCATGTGGCTAAAGGACTGGGGACCCCCAATTTTTCAAAATACAATGTCAAGAGACCAATTTCGTGAAGTAATGGAATTTTTACGCTTTGACATTAAATGAACAAGATCAAAGCGTCTAGAGACAGACAAATTTGCCCTTATTTCGGATATCTGGAATCGTTTCATTTAAAATTGCAAGACTATCTATACACCAAGTCCTAATATAACTGTAGAAGAACAGTTATTTCCTACAAAAGCTAGGTGTAGGTTTATACAATACCTGCCAAACGAACCAGATAATTGTGGAATCAAGTTCTGGTTGGCTGCAGTTGTAGACTCAAAATATCTGATTAATGGATTCCCATATCTTGGAAAAAATAACCAAGGTCCATCCAACATTTATCTTTCTGAACATGTAGTACTGCGACTAATAATTCCATATGAGAACAAAGGTAGAAATGTCACTACGAACACTGAAGCTTGCATAGGCATTGAAATCCAAAAACACCAGCCTTGTAGGAACTGTAAAACGCTCAAGAAGAGAAATACTAGTCTCTGTAAAAATGTTAAAATCCACATTGTATTCGACTACGATACTAACCCATAAAGACATGAGTCTAACTGTTTATCAAGGTAAAAAAAAATAAAATCATTTTGTTGCTAAGTAGTCTCCATCCAAACGTAGAAGTTGCAGATAACCCAAAAAAACTACCTGATACAATCGCTTCTACAACGCAACTAAATACAGTGTGGATGTGATTGAACAGATGGCAAGAAAATATACAGTGAAGTCTGCTTCACGTAGGTGGCCGATGTAGGATTTTTTTTGTAATATTTTGGACCTTGCTGCAATCAATGCCTGGGTTTTATATAAAGCTGTAACTGGAAAATCTATTAGTAGACGGAAAGACTTGGTTTAAGATTTGCGAGAAAAGTTTGTTCTATTCCGACATAAAAAGGTGGCAAAAAGAGCATGTGGAGCAACCAATGAAAACGACGGATAACCACAAATTAAGCGTAAACGAGTCTGATGCCACATTTCGAAATGTGAAAATAAAACTCTAGATATCTGTTCAAAATGTAAGCACCCATCTGTGGAAAATGTACAACACTTATTATTCTGTTTTGTACAAAAGGAATACAGTAGATTGGATTTTATAATCTGTAAAACTAAGTACTGATAAAATTTTTAGTGACTGATAGAATTTTTAATTTTAAATTTTTTGAAATTATGTCTAAACATATTGAAAAGAGATACTCTGTTTTTCCATTGAAATTAGGAAATTTATGCCATATTTTGTCAAAGAGACATGTTAATATAGTCAAGGACATAAAATTTTAAACAATACGATTTTGTAAATATTAAGTTAATTTATCTTGATTTATATAAATTATTTAATGTAAATTCTGAGAAATATTGATTATTATTTAAAATATAAAATGTTTTAGTTAAATAAATTAAGCGCTTGTGCATATTTTATAAGTTTACAATCTAGGGTCAAAATGACCCGCTCCGCGGTTCTAGGTATATCGAAAGTCCCGCGGTTCTAGTGTTAAATAAAATACAATAAAATATATCCATATAATTTATTAAAGTAATTTATAAGTACAAAAATAACGCGTGTTATATTTGCACTTATAAATTACTGTTATAAATAAGTGTTCCCAAAACAAAACAAAATATTTATAGCTATTAATTCAATAGAATTCAGTATGCAAGTTATAATAAATTGCACTTGCACTTGGAAAGTGGTGAGCTGTTCAGATTGTCTTTCCCACATTTGCAATTGTTGCAGTCTCCTGTGCTGAAACATTTAATCAATTCCCTGCATGATCGGGAAACCTCTGGAATTATCATCCAAACTGGTACCCATGACTCTGAAACCTTATTCCAAGCAAAATCCTGCGGAGAAGGAATCACTTACGTGTTTGTGTGCTGGTCGTCCAAATACCTGCTTGATAAACTGCTCTTCGGATATGTTGTAGAAGAGTATCCTCAGTCGGTGGATATTTATCCATTGCTAGATTCTTCTGTCACAAAGGCTTCATTCTTAGCAGGTTGATGCTGCTGAGAGGAGTGGTTTTATCATATGAATAACGGTCAGTCATTCCAGCTTCTTGAAGTGTTCAGAGTCGGCTTGCAGCAGTTGAAATGGATGAGTGACCAAATACACAAATGTTTATTGATGTCATGAAATGCTTGTCAAGCTTCCCAAATGGACTTCTTACTCTTACCTTTGAAGGCGGAGGTTGTGTTGCAACCAGCACATTAGTGACACACAGGTAGTGCTCGTGATTTTGGCTCCCTCAAGCTTGTACAGATGGCGTTGATGTGGTAAAACCTGTACTGTTTGCCCATGTCAAAGGCCACCCAGATATCGGCCAAAGGCTGAGTCACAATTAGTTCATAGAATGAGCTAGCAATGATGACAATCACATCTGTGTCTATAGTACGCACAAGGATACTCTTTGCCCCTTGCTTTAGAGAATGGAGTACATGAACAGCAAGCCTAGAGTCTTCCTCTTCATGATTATAGTTTTCCATGGGTGTGTGTTCGAACCGATTTGTGCAACTGCATTCCCTATTGTGACATGTACATCTTTGCCTGATGTCCAGTTGAACTCTACAACTTTGGAAGTCAAAAAATGAACAATTCCTTCTTGTTGATTGAGTCACAGAGAAAATCCTTCCCATTTTGTAGCAGATTGGTGTTGCCAGATACTTTCCTTCGAATCCCCTCACCTCTTTTTTCCTGGGTAAACTCATTAAACTCTCTGGAATGTAGGTGTCCTAAACAACATCAAAACTTTGTGCATTATTCTCCAGCTGCTTATGAAGGTAAGGTAGAAATATCTTAACAGCATACTGACTTAAGGTGTCCAAAGATGGCTAAATAGTTCCACATTGTTCTGTAGCACTTTCAGCTTCAGAACAATGGGGGTGTCAAAATTGGGTAGCATCTGGGGTCAAAATTGAGGTGGCAACTAGTTAAGACGGACTCCTCCCCATTTTTGTGCTATATAAACTGGAGTTACACACTTCACCCCGAAGCCTATATGGATATGGTGTGGAACTTCCAGCCAGGGGGCATTAGAAAAAACAACAACTACGTCCCTATTTGATAAACTACTACTGTTTTTCAAAACTAGTTGTGAATTTTAATTTTGTTGCAGATATCTTGAAACTGTGCATTTCCCTTATGGGATTTTATCGAGCCGATGAAATTGAATTTTATGTTTTTCACATTGAACACTATATCTTTTAAGATTGTACACTATGCCTATAATGTTATAAAAAATTTTCACCTTTCATTGTCATATGATATAAACCATAATATCCTATTAAGGGTGACAAGGGACCTTCAACCTCGAATTTTTTAAATTGTCAACTTTTAACTGTATATACAGAACTAGCTGATAACCCGTGCTTCGCTACCTTCAAATTAAATACAATGGTCAATGTATGCAGTTAATGCCTATATATATATATATATATATATATATATATATATATATATATATATATATATATATATATATATATATATATATATATATATATATTTGTAATAAATACAATGGTCAGTGTATGTAATTAATGCCACAAATATACATATATATTTATAAAAAAATCGTAACGGATATTTTTATAGACAAAATAATGAAGAATAAAATACTGAAATTAAATCTAATAGAACATACTACAGAATGTAGTACAGTTAATATTGTACAGTTTGAGGAACATTTCTTTTACTGTATTTTATTATTTTTTGGGATTATGTCCAATCGTCTGCCGCATTAGAAAGAAAAAAGAATTTGTCAATTTATTTCGTTGTTATGCACGTGACGCAAAATTTATCACAAAAAGAAAATAAACCATGTGATCAGCATTTAATAAAATAAATTGAAACAATTAATCTTTAAAAATTCATCAAAAATCATAAAATGAAGGTAAAGATTCGAAAAAGATTTCATTTTAAAGGAATCTTTATACTATTTCCCGTGAAATAAATTCTATAACCCTCAGATTATTATTTTAAATGCAAACTTTAAAGAATGTTACAAAAACAGCTTACAAATTTAATTTTTAAAAAATCTATGAATAATTTTTCAAAAAAGTTTCTTAGTGCACTCCTACACTCAAAGGGCAAAACTTCATCCCTTTAGGTCCAGCTGCTTTATCTGTGCGTTATATGTCAGTCAGTCAGTCAGTCAATCAGTTACGGAACTGTTTTATATATATAGATGAAAATGAGAAACTTTTTCTCTATATTGAAGACCCTTAGAATTCAAAAGAAGGATTTTTTTTCAGAATAATGCGTCGTTAAAAAAAAATCTTCCATGCGTCATCCATATCATATTAAATACGTTAATTTTTTTAAATATACGTTTACCATAAATATATGAACATAACTGTGAGTTGAATTATTTTTTGTATGTATCAGAAACCCAAAATATTTTTTTATCTGCTCGTTATTTTTATGACTTTGCATCTTTTTTCTTCTTTTCATGGTCTGCAGATGTTTGTGGTTTCCAAAAATGATGCATAGTTTGGTGACAAATACTTCAATTAACAATCCAGGGAAACTTGAAATAAAGAAAAATGCTAGTACACTCATGGACAAAAAATTAGCGCACCAAGAAGGAGTTATCAAAATAAAACGAAATTTTACATACGTAATGACTACTTTGATATAAGTAAATGATAAGAAAATCAAAGAAAAAGGATAATTTATTTCAGAGAAAAAGGCAAAAGAACGGAGGAGTTAATACTCCGTTGGACCCCCTCTAGCGCGAATGCACGATACTATACGATCAGGCATTGAGTCATACAAGTTCTGTATGATGTCTTGAGACATTTCGTTCCATATTTGCTGTAACCTTGCCTCTAGTTCGTTCAAACTCGTGGGATGCCCAACTCGTCGTCCCAAATGATCCCAGATATGCTCGATTGGAGACAAATCTGGGGATCGGGCAGGCTAAGGAAGGGTAGTAACAGTGCGGAGACAGTCTTGGGACACCCTTGCCGTATGAGGCCGAGCATTGTGTTGTTGAAAAATGGCTCCTGGGAGCCGTTGCATGAGTGGCAACACATGTGGTTGCAGGATTTCATGAACATACCGCTGGGCTGTCATGGTGCCACGGAACAATACTATGGGTGACCGTGTATTGTAGGCAATGGCACCCCATACCATCACACCAGCTGTGGAAGCGATGTGTCGCTGTACAGCAAAGGCAGGATTGAAGCGTTCACCCCGAGCTCTCCACACACGAACACGATTGTCATCACTGCCGAGATTGAATCTGGATTCGTCGTTAAAGACGACCTGGATCCATTTCGCTGCAGTCCAGTTTCCTCGTACTCGGCAAAACTCCAAACGGAGGCGTCGATGGGTGGGCATCAAGGACAGCACACGTAATGGGCGCCGCGATACCAACTGTCCTTCAGCCAGGCGCCTTCGTATGGTTCGAGAAGACACAGAGGCCCCTAGTGAAGGTGATACCTGTGCCTGGATGTGCTACCTGTGCCGATGAAGCAGTTGGCTGTACGCGTGCATTTCTTACGATGTGGCGGTCTTCTCGACGACTGGTCTGATGAGGGCGTCCTGAGCCTGGTCTTTGTGTACATGACATCTCTCGGGTCCACTGGTCCCAACAGCTCCTCACAACACAATCAGAGCGGCCTAATTGACGAGCTACTCGCCTAGCTGACCACCCAGCTTCCATAATCCCGACGATTCTCCCCCTCTCAAACTGCGACAACTGCTTATATTGTCTTCGAACACGGCGTAATGGCATGTCTATCTCAGCTCTTCCTTTGTAAATGATTCAGGACACTCAAACAAGCTTTGGTTACCTGTTTTATACTCCACAGAGTTCGATGTTCAACGCCCTCTACCGGCTATACGTAATGCGCAATCACGCTGCATTTCTAATCATTTGCATATCTCCTCGACATGTACCTTCATTGCAAGTTTCGTTACGATCCCGCAATTATTTCTTGGTGCGCTAATTTTTTTGTCCATGATTATATATATATATATATATATATATATATATATATATATATATATATATATATGTATATGTCAAAAGTCGATCTTGAAGATAGAGACAAAATAATTACAACACACAGAGAATAAATAATACAATACACGGTCACCCCTAGTATTGTTCGGTGGCACCATGACAGCCCAGCGGTATGTTCATGAAATCCTGCAACCACATGTGTTGCCACTCATGCAACGGCTCCCAGGAGCCATTTTTCAACAAGACAATGCTCGGCCTCATACGGCAAGGGTGTCCCAAGACTGTCTTCGCACTGTTACTACCCTTCCTTAGCCTGCCCGATCCCCAGATTTGTCTCCAATCGAGCATATCTGGGATCATTTGGGACGACGAGTTGGGCAACCCACGAGTTTGAACGAACTAGAGGCAAGGTTACAGCAGATATGGAACGATATGTCTCAAGACATCATACAGAACTTGTATGACTCAATGCCTGATCGTATAGCATCGTGCATTCGCGCTAGAGGGGGTCCAACGAAGTATTAACTCCTCCGTTCTTTTGCCTTTTTCTCTGAAATAAATTATCCTTTTTCTTTGATTTTCTTATCATTTACTTATATCAAAGTAGTCATTACGTATGTAAAATTTCGTTTCATTTTGATAACTCCTTCTTGGTGCGCTAATTTTTTGTCCATGAGTGTACTAGCATTTTTCTTTATTTCAAGTTTCCCTGGATTGTTAATTGAAGTATTTGTCACCAAACTATGCATCATTTTTGGAAACCACAAACATCTGCAGACCATGAAAAGAAGAAAAAAGATGCAAAGTCATAAAAATAACGAGCAGATAAAAAAATATTTTGGGTTTCTGATACATACAAAAAATAATTCAACTCACAGTTATGTTCATATATTTATGGTAAACGTATATTTAAAAAAATTAACATATTTAATATGATATGGATGACGCATGGAGGATTTTTTTTTTAACGACGCATTATTCTGAAAAAAAACCTTCTTTTGAATTCTAAGGGTCTTCAATATAGAGAAAAAGTTTCTCATTTTCATCTATATATATAAAACAGTTCCGTAACTGAATGACTGACTGACTGACTGACATATAACGCACAGATAAAGCAGCTGGACCTAAAGGGATGAAATTTTGCCCTTTGAGTGTAGGAGTGCACTAAGAAACTTTTTTGAAAAATTATTCATAGATTTTTTTAAAATTAAATTTGTAAGCTGTTTTTGTAACATTCTTTAAAGTTTGCATTTAAAATAATAATCTGAGGGTTATAGAATTTATTTCACTGGAAAGAGTATAAAGATTCCTTTAAAATGAAATCTTTTTCGAATCTTTACCTTCATTTTATGATTTTTGATGAATTTTTAAAGATTAATTGTTTCAATTTATTTTATTAAATGCTGATCACATGGTTTATTTTCTTTTTGTGATAAATTTTGCGTCACGTGCATAACAACGAAATAAATTGACAAATTCTTTTTTCTTTCTAATGCGGCAGACGATTGGACATAATCCCAAAAAATAATAAAATATGTTCTATTAGATTTAATTTCAGTATTTTATTCTTCATTATTTTGTCTATAAAAATATCCGTTACGATTTTTTTATAAATATATATGTATATTTGTGGCATTAATTGCATACACTGACCGTTGTATTTATTACAAATATATATATATATATATATATATATATATATATATATTGGCATTAACTGCATACATTGACCATTGTATTTAATTTGAAGGTAGCGAAGCACGGGTTATCAGCTAGTTCTGTATATACAGTTAAAAGTTGACAATTTAAAAAATTCGAGGTTGAAGGTCCCTTGTCACCCTTAATAGGATATTATGGTTTATATCATATGACAATGGAATGAAAGGTGAAAATTTTTTATAACATTATAGGCATAGTGTACAATCTTAAAAGATATAGTGTTCAATGTGAAAAACATAAAATTCAATTTCATCGGCTCGATAAAATCCCATAACGGAAATGCACAGTTTCAAGATATCTGCAACAAAATTAAAATTCACAACTAGTTTTGAAAAACAGTAGTAGTTCATCAAATAGGGACGTAGTTGTTGTTTTTTCTAATGCCCCCTGGCTGGAAGTTCCACACCATATCCATATAGCCTTCGGGGTGAAGTGTGTAACTCCAGTTTATATAGCACAAAAATGGGGAGGAGTCCGTCTTAACTAGTTGCCACCTCAATTTTGACCCCAGATGCCACCCAATTTTGACACCCCCCTTGTTCTGAAGCTGAAAGTGCTACAGAACAATGTGGAACTATTTAGCCATCTATACATATCTATGTAGAACCGAGAATCTGATTTTGATAAGTTTTTTGCGTATGAGATACAGTCATTCCCTCCTTCAATTTGAGACTATGGTAAGCTTCATTCTCCAACCAACAAGGCTGGGATACTGCAATATCTTGAGCAGCCAGGTCAATCGGAGCATCCTTAAACTTATGACTCCAAGTTTCTGGACAGCGGTGTCATCGTTCACTACCTGCCCACTACTAGTGTAGACACCTTAAGTCAGTATGCTGTTAAGATATTTCTACCTTACCTTCATAAGCAGCTGGAGAATAATGCACAAAGTTTTGATGTTGTTTAGGACACCTACATTCCAGACAGTTTAATGAGTCTACCCAGGAAAAAAGAGGTGAGGGGATTCGAAGGAAAGTATCTAGCAACACCAATCTGCTACAAAATGGGAAGGATTTTCTCTGTGACTCAATCAACAAGAAGGAATTGTTCATTTTTTGACTTCCAAAGTTGTAGAGTTCAACTGGACATCAGGCAAAGATGTACATGTCACAATAGGGAATGCAGTTGCACAAATCGGTTCAAACACACACCCATGGAAAACTATAATCATGAAGAGGAAGACTCGAGGCTTGCTGTTCATGTACTCCGTTCTCTAAAGCAAGGGACAAAGAGTATCCTTGTGCGTACTGTAGACACAGATGTGATTGTCATCATTGCTAGCTCATTCTATGAACTAATAGTGACTCAGCCTTTGGCCGATATCTGGGTGGCCTTTGACATGGGCAAACAGTACAGGTTTTACCACATCAACGCCATCTGTACAAGCTTGGGGGAGCCAAAATCACGAGCACTACCTGTGTGTCACTAATATGCTGGTTGCAACACAACCTCCGCCTTCAAAGGTAAGAGTAAGAAGTCCATTTGGGAAGCGTGACAAGCATTTCAAGACATCAATAAACATTTGTGTATTTGGTCACTCATCCATTTCAACTGCTGCAAGCCGACTCTGAACACTTCAAGAAGCTGGAATGACTGACCGTTATTCATATGATAAAACCACTCCTCTCAGCAGCATCAACCAGATAAGAAAGAAGCTTTTGTGACAGAAGAATCTAGCAATGGATAAATATCCACCGACTGAGGATACTCTTCTACAACATAACCGAAGAGCAGTTTATCAAGCAGGTATTTGGACGACCAGCACACAAACACGTAAGTGATTCCTTCTCCGCAGGATTTTGCTTGGAATAAGGTTTCAGAGTCATGGGTACCAGTTTGGATGATAATTCCAGAGGTTTCCCGATCATGAAGGGAATTGATTAAATGTTTCAGCACAGGAGACTGCAACAATTGCAAATGTGGGAAAGACAATCTGAACAGCTCACCACTTTCCAAGTGCAAGTGCAATTTATTATAACTTGCATACTGAATTCTATTGAATTAATAGCTATAAATATTTTGTTTTGTTTTGGGAACACTTATTTATAACAGTAATTTATAAGTGCAAATATAACACGCGTTATTTTTGTACTTATAAATTACTTTAATAAATTATATGAATATATTTTATTGTATTTTATTTAACACTAGAACCGCGGGACTTTTGATATACCTAGAACCGCGGAGCGGGTCATTTTGACCCTAGATTGTAAACTTATAAAATATGCACAAGCGCTTAATTTATTTAACTAAAACATTTTATATTTTAAATAATAATCAATATTTAAATAATAATCAATAAATCAAGAGAAATTAACTTAATATTTACAAAATCGTATTGTTTAAAATTTTATGTCCTTGACTATATTAACATGTCTCTTTGACAAAATATGGCATAAATTTCCAAATTTAAATGGAAAAACAGAGTATCTCTTTTCAATATGTTTAGACATAATTTCAAAAAATTTAAAATTAAAAATTCTATCAGTCACTAAAAATTTTATCAGTACTTAGTTTTACAGATTATAAAATCCAATCTACTGTATTCATTTTGTACAAAACAGAATAATATGTTTTGTACATTTTCCACAGATGGGTACTTACATTTTGAACAGATATCTAGAGTTTTATTTTCACATTTCGAAATGTGGCATCAGACTCGTTTATGCTTAATTTGTGGTTATCCGTCGTTTTCATTGGTTGCTCCACATGCTCTTTTTGCCACTTTTTTATGTCGGAAGAGAACAAACTTTTCTCGCAATTCTTCAACCAAGTCTTCAATGAATTGCCGTCTACTAATAGATTTTCCTGTTACAGCTTTATATAAAACCCAGGCGTTGATTGCAGAAAGGTCCAAAATATTACAAAAAAAATCCTACATCGGCCACGTACGTGAAGCAGACTTGACTGTATATTTTCTTGCCATCTGTTCAATCACGTCCACACTGTATTTAGTTGCGTTGTAGAAGCGATTGTGTCAGGTAGTTTTTTTGGGTTATCTGCAATTTCTACGTTTGGATGGAGACTACTTAGCAACAAAATGTTTTTATCTTTTTTACCTTGATAAACAGTTAGACTCATGTCTTTATGGGTTAGTACCGTAGTCGAATACAATGTGGATTTTAACATTTTTACAGAGACTAGTATTTCTCATCTTGAGCGTTTTACAGTTCCTACAAGGCTGGTGTTTTTGGATTTCAATGCCTAGGCAAGATTCAGTGTTCGTAGTGACATTTCTACCTTTGTTCTCATATGGACTTATTAGTCGCAGCACTACATGTTGAGAAATATAAACGTTGGATGGACTTTGGTTATTTTTTCCAAGATATGGGAATCCATTAATTAGATATTTTGAGTCAACAACTGCAGCTAACCAGAACTTGATTCCACAATTATCTGGTTTGTTTGGCAGGTATTGAATAAACCTACACCTAGCTTTTGTAGGACATAACTGTTCTTCTACAGTTATATTAGGACTTGGTGTATAGATAATCTTGCAATTTTAAATGAAACGATTCCACATATCCGAAATAAAGGCAAATTTGTCTGTCTCTAGACGCTTTGATCTTGTTCATTTAATGTCGAAGCGTAAAAATCCCATTACTTCACGAAATTGGTCTCTTGACATTGTATTTTGAAAAATTGGGGGTCCCCAGTCCTTTAGCCACATGCTATCCAGTTCAAGTCCTTTTGCACAATATATACCACGTGCATATAAAATTTATATAAAGGCATCTATTTCTTCTAATGTTATATTCCATTCTCTTTCATGAATCTGCCTATGAGCTTCATTTTCAGTATATTTTGTTTGTGTTTCAACATCCATTCATCTTTAAAAAGTCTTCAAGCACTTGAAGGACTGTTGTCGATAACATTGGGTTTAGCATGTGGTGTTAGGCCCCCCAACTTCTTTCAAAATATTACACTTTAATTTTCTTCCTCTATCGTTTTTTCGAAATTGAGCGACATTCCAATTTGTCCCATCTTTGCCATCTTCATTATTTCCAACTTTGAATGTTATTGTTTTCTTTTTCAAATATCTTTTCGTGCGTGAATCTTTTCTTGGAATGTTTGATTTTTATTTTTTATCAGATAAATTATCATCAGTATTGCGATGAGAAGGACCAGAAATTGTTAGAGCATTGCCAGAGTCATCTTCACTTTAATTTTCTTCATCCGAATCTAAATTTTCTTCATTAGCAGGCAGGTATTCATCTTCACTACTCAAAATCAAATTTTGAGAAACCTTCTTTTTTCGAACCTTCTGAATCTTTTTCAGATAATTGTTTTAAATATTCTAAAGCTTCCTGAACAGGAAGATTACGGAGTCGTGACATAGTTTTTATACTAATTACAGAATAAAAGCAACTTCAAAAAGTCTTCTAAATATTCGCAGCAATTTTTCACTGCATTCGAACGTAGTTCGTGCTTCAAACCTAATATAATGACATTGACTGAAAAACCTTCACTATTCCCCCTTAAGTAATTTACAGTTACAGTTCGAGAAAATGCATCTCTTTTTCGTCATTTGTGCATTAACATTTCTGACAGGTAAAATTGACCCGCTCCGCGGTTCTAGGTATAAGTGTTCATAATCGGAAAATTAATTATGTTACTAATTTTTAAATTTTGTAAATTGTTGTTCACCTTAAAATATTAAAAGTCATAAAAGGAATCTTTTTTCAATCGATACTTTTCGTTTGGTGATAAACTAAACATCGTTTTGGGTGAAATTGACCCGCTCCGCGGTTATAGTGTTAATATGTATACGACCCTAAATTAGGTTTGTATTGTACTTATTTGGTTTAAAGCTGTAATTGAAAATTAGCAGTAAAATAGATTGTGTTAAAAGTGATATTTTGTCGTATTTGTCGGCCAGTTTGGATTTTAGTGCCATACATGAAACGTTTTAGAAATTCCAGAGGGCTCCTAGGCTAGCATTTATTAGAATACCCTAGGAACCTTCATAGCAAATTTGGTGCTTTTATCCGCCAAGTAACGGTAATTTCACTAAGCGACCGGACGAATACAGGTATCGTGGATTTTGAGAAGCTGTGGTCGGTAGTTTAAATATGAATAGTTCTTTAATAGACGGACCTCAAGAATATTTCACGGACTTCAGCTTAATCTCCAGCCCCCATGTTTCCTTTGATCAATTCTGCCTCATTAAATAGCTGTCAGATTTGTTTTTATTTATATATTATTTATTTTCAACATCAACGCGTTTTCTTTAATCCTTAGAACGGAAATATAGCCACAAAAAATTATCCATACCGAAGATATGGAACTCTGCATTCCAGTGCCTCGTTAACATAACATGTCAATCTGTTAAATTAAATTAGATGTTTAAAAAATTTTAATGTGTTCATTATCGACTCAACTTATTTTTCTCATGGATGCAATGATAAAGTCTAGGACTGAAAAGTAATGCCAAGAATAAACATACAAGCACAGTTTGATAAATTCTCAATACAAATTAAAACAATCAACCAGTTTCAAATTGGTTATTGTAATAACTGTGAGTAAAATAGGAGTGACTATATTTAAGGATACCCCCTGCATTGTGTAGTAGATAGCATTCTGAGCTGCCAAGCAGTGGGATTCGGTCCCCTTAAGTTCCTTGTAGGTATGGTGCATAATGCAGTCTCTCTTGGTACTTCAAAATATACAGGTAATGTATTTAAAAAAAATTAGCAAAGAAACTTTGATTTCCACTATGATTATATATATATATATATATATATATATATATATATATATATATATACAGAGGCTGTTCGCACATTTTTTCGCCGATTTTCGTAAGCGGTAATAAAAAATTGTTTGCTGCAAAAGAAATAATTGCAATTGCACTATGTTTTAAAAAGTCAAAATTATCGTCTGCGGCTTCAAAGTTTTTTTAATTCAAAATGGCGTTTTTAACAAAGCAGTGGTTCGAAGGCTACATTTATGCTCTTTCCGAAGAGAAATATGCATACTCCGGTATCCAAAAACGATGTGAGAGTCATGGTTTTGTGATATCTAAAGCGTCGATAGGTAATATCGTCAACAAGAAAGGAGAAAAACGTCAAATTGGAGCCTCAAGTGGGACAAAATTTCCAAACAAGTATCCAAGGAAAAAACGGACATCTTCGACTGTTGCAAAGGTACGTTGTTTAAAGTTAAAAGAAAATCCTCCTAGTCAAAGGACAGTTGCAAAATCATTAAAATTATCGGTGTCCAATGTAAACAAAAGGATAAACGTTGATTTAAATCTTAAGAAAGCGAAAAAACGCAGTGTGCATCGTCTTCTTCCAAATCATATCGCTGAACGCAGGACGCTGCAGAATTCTATATGAGAAACACTTATCCAAAGAAAAGTGGAAAACAATTGTCACAATAAATGAATCATGGGTGTATTTAAATGATTGCAACAAAAAAAGAGACATTTATTATCATAAAAGGGGAGAAAAAAATTTAAGTATATGGTTCAAAGAATCGAAAGAAAGTTTTTCTAAGGGATTCATGATTGTTGCTGGTTTTTCTTATAATGGCAAGTAAAAAATAAAGAGTGGAAAAAAAGTCAAGATTAACTTCAAATACTATCATGAACATATTTTATCGCCAATTTTTCTGAATGAAATACCATCGCTTTACCCACAGTGTCATCAATCTGTGAGACTCTATCAGGACAAAGCTAGCAGTCACACATCAAAATCCACTGTAAATTTCCTTAAAGGAATGGAACAAAAAACTGGTATCAAGGCCATACCCTTCACTGATATCCCTACTAAATCTCCCGATGTATCACCTATGGATTTTTGTGCTTCCGGACTTTTAAAATCTGCACTATCCAAACGTCGTCCCAATACCCTTACAGGACTCTGGAAAGTTGTTCAGGAGGAATGGGATAGAATACCTCTTCTGACACTTCAAAAGGCATTATTATCCTGAAAATTGCGGTGTCGAAAGATAGTTCAGAATAAGGGATGTCAAATAGAACATTTAAAACACAAGAATTTTATATAATTTAGTTTTGTGAATACAATATACATCGTCTAAAAAATGTGTGAACAGCCTCTGTATACAGTGGAATCTCGATTAATCGTCCTTCGAATCATTGTTTTTTTGCATGTGTTTTTCATTTCACCCAGTCCCGACGATCCTATTGCTTTGGTATGTTCCCGCATCTATCGTTTACGCGCCTTTATCGATCAGTTCCGTTGGTCCCTTGAAAAACGAGAGATCGAGATCCCACTGCATATATATATATATATATATATATATATATATATATATATATATATATATATATATATATATATATATATATATATATATATATATATATATTTATATATATCTATATATATATATTAAGTTTATATATATATATATATATGCATATATATATATTAAGTTCGGAAAATTTAGAGATATTAAGTGATTAAAAAGTTTATTATTAAAGTCAAGGAAAGATTAAATGTAACATATCTTATATAAGTTAAGTTTGTATGAGAAGATGCAGTCAGCTGGAAAATTTTCTCATGGAGAACCTATATATAAAAGTATAGTCTTAATATCTAGTTTGTAGAAATCCATTAACCATTCCTTTTTGACAAATTTCCTTGAAAATTTATTTAATACGAAAAAAGAATACACACTTTTTTATATATTGTTCCAATTCCTCAAAATATTTTCAAGGGTGTTTTATTATTGTTTCTCTATTTAAAAGATCGTAGCTGTAACTATATAAATACACAGTAACGTTGACGACGGGATTTTTTAAAATCTTAAGGTATCCGACAACGTTCGTTGCCCTTTTTTGAAAAACTGTACTTGTGAAAATTTCTATCTTATTTTTCGAAGGAATATAACACGAAAACTTGAAAATGATGAAAAAATAGTCATTAACTATGCAATTTTTTTCAAAATTCAGGATTTTGGATCGAAATTTAGCAAATTTTTATAAAAATGGCTCTAGCTCTAAAAAAAATATTGTGCATATAACATTAACTTTTTTTTATCATATGTACATAAGTACCTTCTAAGTGTAATGACCTACTAGCTAAGAGATATCTTATAATCTAAAAAAATACATGACATTATAAGGAAATACATGTAAAATTTTTGTAATTTTCCAAGAGATTTTTTTATAAATGCAGGTATAAATCAATAAATAATATACCTAGTACTACATCTGTAGTCCATTACAATCTTATTATTATGAAAAATATACTTGACATATTTCATAGACATATCATGGTTAGATTTTGAGTTCTTGGAAGAGTCGCTTACATTTTTGATCAAAAGAAAGTTCTTGAGATGTAATGAATCGCCTTCGATTTAAAAGAAAAAATGAATTTAAATTTTAAGAGAACTAAATTGATTGAAGGCTGTTTTCATTACATTTGGTAGGAAGGTTAGGAAGCCGCCTTTGATTATAGGACGGGATCGACGTCTTTGTGGTTAGCCAATTTAAAAGCGGCTGAGGGCGGTTGGGGGTCTGATGATCGCAGACATAGATAGGGTATGGCACCGAGTTTGACGTTAAACTACAAGGCCTATTGTGAACAAATTTATGAGAGTCAGTGCGGGGGATCTATCGCAGAACACGTGGAATGGACTTTCGGTTGTCTTGAGTGACGAAAAGATGGGCGTACTTGCTTAGAGAGTTTATCCAATCAATGAAACTAAATTTGAAGCTTAGTGGTGGATTTTTGGAAGGATTTCCTGAATGGATATTGTATTATTGAGAGGCGTGGACAACGATAGGAAAAAAATGAAATAAATAGGGGACTTAGGAGTTTTTTCGGGGGATTCACTTCTGCATGCGGGCCCGGGTTCCCTTTTCCCCGGTGCTTGGCATCGCAGGCGATGACGAGATTGTCTATTTAACTGCCGAACACCGGTTGAGCTTTCCCGGGAGTTTGCCGATAGGAGTTTCGTTTTTGCGGTGGAGATCCGGTTGATTCTTCCCTGTATGCTCGCATCATGATCCCGTTTTTTAGAGAAGTTATTGCTGCTGAGAAAAATCTGGTTACTGCCTTCACCGATAAATAATGTGAGAATAGAGGTGGAGAGAATTGCGACATTCGATGGAGTGCTGTTTTGGGTCGTCAAGGAGATGAAAGGAGCGGAAGAAGCAGACGATAGATGCTTACGACAGTATAATGATTATGGTGTGCCTGCTACCCATAATCATTATACTGTCCATACTAATCATTATTATCCCAAAAGAAAGGAGATCTCAAGCCTTATGATGAAATCGTTACCCGTGTTCCAGTGCGGTTAGCATCAAATTGAGTGAGTGCCAAATCATTTTGTCATGTTCAGACCTAACCTCGAAAATTTGATTGTTTTAGTGCGGATAAATGCTTGTTTTTTTCGAATACAGATTTTTGAGAGTAGTAAGTCTTTGACTTAGGTAGAATAAATAAATTTATGCTCCCTGAATCCAAAAGGTTTAGTATTAATTATATACATGTCATGGAATGTGAATTGAGAAGAAATGCTAAAAGATTAGAAAAATGAGTAAACTGTGTACTTAGATTTGTTGATATTGTTTTTGATTAAAATTGTAAATAGACCATGTTGTAAATAAATTAGTTTTTTTTTTTGTAAATATAAAAATTTAGTCAGTCATCCTTATTTTCTCAGTTGATCTTAAGAAAAGTTATCTCCTAGTTTTTAGAACCAGAGTTTTGACCTGTTCGCTTGCCAACAATATCTGGAGCTTTCGGTTGAATTCAATAAAATAAATAATCAACAGAACGCACCCAAATACCATTTTATTATAAATAATTTGTACTAACCCAAATAAAGTACGAATCACGCCCAAAAATAAATAAATCATGATACGACATCAGAAATCACGATTAAAGTTTTCAACTTGCATTGAAATTCATAGCTGCAGCTCATCTTTAGAGCACTCTAATTTCATTTCTAATGATCGTATCGAAAAAACAAAACCAGATTTAGAAACATAAATTTACAATCTTTAAAAAAAAGGAGTAAAAAACAATTTCAGAATTTTTGTCAAAATTGATGTTTTAAACGTAGTCGTATACCTTAATAGAAATTTATACTTTACAACTTACGATAAATGTATCAAACGGGAGAGACGTATTGCATAATACGAGCTACCTCCCCAAGTTCATTTTTATCTTTACCAAGCACCACGGAAAGGACAATATATAAACACCAACTAGAAACCTTATACCATTGACATTATACATAGCTTATACAAATGACCCAAAATTCTAACTTTCCTTTTTATTACTTTGTTCAGCTCAATTTTATCTTCAACGATTTAGGAACATTGTAGGCTGTAGACAGGTTATTACACCATAATGTAAAGAAAATATTGGAGGATTCTGTGTACAATATTTTTTCACACTTTTGATGCCAGAGGCACAGAGGACTCCATAGTATTTCTATCATTTGTGAACAACATTCGGCCATCCAATTTTTCCCACATTTCCAGTTTTAATAGTATCAAATCCCATCAAAATTTTTCTTTTAAATGGAAGTGACTGCATACACGTATTCAACGAATTTTGTCATCGTTGTTGTTGTTGTGGTTGTGGTTCCTAATGCCCCCTGGCCTGAAGTGCCAGACCAGGTTCGTATAGGTTTTGCGAGAAGAGTAGTTAGGCTCCGGTTATATAATAGCACCACAAGGATCGGAGTCCGATTTAACTAGGATCCACCACAATATTTGACCAATCATCCTCAAAGCGACAAAAGAGGGTTCGTACCTTCTCCACACACTTTCCACGTAGAAGAACTTCCCGGTGTAAGGATTTACATGCCCATATTAGGCCTAGACACGAAAACGTATTTCAACATTGTATATTGCATTTAAATTGTAGGTGTCAGACTGAATGAGTTCTGTTATTCCTATATTTGGCCTGATTTAAACGTTTTATTACTTCTAATCATACTATAGAATTGTGCTTTCATAGTACAGTATGTAAAACACAAAGCGTGGTTTTCAAGTTCATCAAGAAGTAATAGACAAAATAAAGAAATGGTTTAAAGTAAGGCCAAAGAATATTTCGAGGTAAGCGATTGGGATGTTTAAGTCTGAGAAATCTTTAAAACAACGGAGGCTCTCCACGCGTAGACATGGATGACCTTAGGGAAAAACAAAAAGGTTAAAGAGGACTCACTACCCTTAAATCTTTGAACCATTCGATTTAAAAAAATTATATATGTTAAAGCCTGATCATTTCTGAACAAAATAACGCTAACCGCATGAAAATATTCCACTTAAATCCAGAGATACTGATATTCTAAATATTTAATTACTGATCAGGTTTATGGGAAGAAAAATTTTAAAATAATTTTTCCCAAAATGTAATTTTGCAGCATTCCGCATCTGATATCTCAAAGAGTCAAAAAGTATGCAAATATGCCTTATTTTCTCGACTTAAGGGTCGTGAGTCCCATAAAGCAATATCTAGAATGATCCTACACATCTGCAGAACATAATTACTACCCCGCGCAAATCAAACTGTGGCAGATGTGCATAGATAGCCGAAGGGAGTACTTTGACAAGTCCTAGGACCATAACTGGCTAAATTGAATAAACTTTTTTTTATGAGGTCGATTCTGCAAAATTTCTAACAAAGGTTATATATCTCAGTTGTTAATTTATGGCTACAATGCACAAGTTGTTTTCTAAAGAGAGGGGTAAATTTTCATTGGGTGCAACAGAGCAGAGGTTAGAATATATTTATCTTTATATTTAGTAGCTTTCCTTAGAAACACTGGTGACATGTTCATCGCGTTTCACTGCATATTATTGTTTTTATTTTCTAAGTCCTGCTCTAGATCGGCAGTTTTTACATAAAAATTTCAATTAATTACCCGTTCTAGAGAATGTAGAAAAATTAATTGATTGTTTACTATTATATTGAAGTGGAGTAAGCATTAAATCTTACAATTCTTATTTTTTTCTTTACGTCAACAACATCTTAGCCAAAATATTTTGCAGCAAATGTGTATGTACAAAAGTAAAATCTTAAAATCTAGACTGAGGACTTCCAATGTATAACGTATTTGGAAAAATTTCATTGAATCAATTTACTTATTAAAAAAGATAATATACACTCCTTTATTCGTGTCCATTTCCTGAAAATAGTTTTGTCATCAAAATCTTTGACCATATGCTTATAACATACTGTACATTGAAATAGATCTGGAATTCTTAACTACTGTTCCATCCACACACATAACAACACAATGAATGACGGTGTTGTGAAATGGCGTTTCTGCGTTTGGTAGCAGCTGTTCTGAACTGAAGATAAAAGCGATATTAAATCCAGCGTTGAAGCAAAATAATTTGCCGCTTTTTATATTCAAAGGTTAATGTACGGAGTGAAATATCAGATATTTTCTTTATATGCATGCTTTGAACAAACCTAACACACTTGAGCTTTATTTTGAGAGTTACCACCAGTTAAATGTCAAAGTTTAGTATTTACAGTTAGCCAAGGTTAAATTACGATATAAAAGACTGGAGAGAACAGGGGCTTTTTGTCAGTTGTTTAATTAGGAATTCATGTTCATCCTCTTCATCATTTACAAAGTGTTTTGATTCAGGTTGATAGTAATGAACCAGATTCATTACCTATGATTATTCTGTTAAAAATGTTTTCACCATGATTAGGATACTGAAAAAGATCTTGCAAATGATCTTTGCAGATGATGAAGACATGAGGCCTAATTTGGTTCAGAAAACAACCTAAAGAATTTTATGTTACTGGTAATGGAGTGCTGACAAAACGATGGGATAGGCGCATAAATCTTGGTGGAGATTATGTGGAGAAATAAAAATAGTTCTGAAGAGATTATAACTGTAAGTTATTTTTAATTATCTTTCGTGGCTTGCTTCATTACATTCCCTAATATTAAACGAACAGGTTAAGGAACAATTTGTAACATCCTAACTTAAACATTAAATAGGCTTAACAATGGTAATTTTGGCAAGAAACGTCTTATGGCGCGTCCTTGAATAGTGCGAATACTCTGATTAGAAAAAATATATTAGTTTAAATATAAAGCACTTTGTCAAGAACTCCCATGACGTAGCAGCGATTCCAACGCCAATAAGTCACCGACGCCTACTACTGCGCTTTGGCGCGACGCAGTTGAGAAACGGATGAGCGAGATACGACATCCCCTTCGGTTTTGTTCCATAGATACAAGGGAGGTCTTCGGTAATTTTATGTAAACCGTATAAGATCTGTTAATATATATATATAAGTGCTGTGCAAATTGTCGTCTTGGCAGTATTAAAAGTCTTTTGATTGTGTATCAAGATCTAACGTCGTTCTTTTGAGTGAGCGTCTTCCTTAGGATAATTCCCGTTCAGTGGCAGCCTAGAATGAAAGGTGAGTGATTCTTACCTTACTTAATTGACACTGACATATTTTTCTGTTGTTTTTTGAGGAAAAATAACACACTTAAATAATTGAAACTACTTCTTTGTCTTATCATCTGAAATCAAGATATGACATTTATATTTATATTTATATTAGGTCAACTATGCGAAGGAATAAACGACTGTGCATGTAATGCTGGACTTGAATGCGTAGTAAGTTAAATTTTTTACACACTTTGTTCCATTTCTAGAGATAAATGAAGCAGTAAAAAACAATGTATTATCTGTATGATTATTAAATACTTAAATATCAAAGCAGGTTTATATACTTTTAACTAATGGGATAGTTTCAATATAAGTAATTCTTTAGACATTTAACCATAAATTGATTTAAAATATTACATAGTAGGACATTAAATGAAACAAAATTTATGAAATTATTACATATTACGCTGACTTACTTCCCCTGATACAAATTTGGGAAAACAAAATTCAGGATCGAGAACCCTGTTCTTGACATTTTGTTGAGAAAAAAAATTTCAGATAAAATTAAGTTTATTTAACCTTTAAAGCATACTCACTCTAATGTTTTTTTTCGGTCATTACACTGACACAAACGTAAGAAGAAACGAAATTCCGATACAAAAAACCCAATTCGATAATCAAATTTCTGAATGTTATTTGTATGCCAGGAAAACTGGTTTAAAGTAAAAAAGTATCTTCAGTGGCTATTCAAAAGCCGGAGTATTGGATTTCTGAATTTTTTTTTTTTTGCATCAGAAAAGAGATTTAACACTTTTGAGCAGTAATAACATGTTATGTTTACCGTTAATAAAACTGAGACATAGACATCGTCATGCGATAAAGAATAACTGTTATCAGAATCTTAATAGACCAAAGAGACACCGAGCTTTAGAAGAACTTAGTTACAGGTTTCATCCTATGGCAAATAGCAGAACGCTTCTGTCACCAGTCGTAAGTTCCAGCCTCGTTGAAATGTTCCCAATAGTTCCCCAAAATTGCTTATTAAAATTTATCTAGAAAAGACTTTTTAAAAGTGTAAGTGAAATACTCCCTCCACTATAAAATAATTTTTAAATACAATGTTTTCTTTCAGAATGTAAAAGTAATAAATGTGTATATATACTTATTTAAGAGCACATAGGAGCTATATATGTTTGACTTTTCACATCTGAGTAAAATGCATGCATACCATGCCAGGTCCTTTGAAATATTCCTTAAAGCAATTAAATTGAAATTTAACTTTATTGGAGATGAGACATTTCCTGAAACGATTATTTCCGAATTATAAATTGGTACATGATTTCTGATGGTTATTGGAATTAGTTTCTACTCTTCTGCTATGTTGTTGTTTTATTATCTTAACAGCTAAAACGAAAGAACATACAGAGATTCTACCAGTCATACCAAGACACCGGAGGGCACTGACACATTGAGTCTTTGGGTGTCGTGAGATTTTTGTTTTAGCATAAACAACAAATATTAATAGGTTTATATTTATAAAATAAATATTAACTTGAAATCAAACGTTTTTTCTCTAAGCAGCAATCGCAAGTCTCACATTAATAAAACTAAACTATTATTAGTGATTTTCATTGTAGTCCTTTAGTGTAATATTACACTGAATATCATGTTGTTTTAGACCTGTATTAATATATTTTATTCCAATTTTTGTGATTTATATCTTTTAGTAAATAAAAAACAACAATCCGGTAAGTATTTGAACTTAAAAATGACGTGATGCTCATATAAATTCCGCTTTTATTTTAAAAACTGAAAAAGAAATTAACAAGGGTGCTCTTTGATTCTAATACACTGCTGGCCACCCAAATTGCAACACCAAGAAAGACAAGAGATATCACAACAAAATTTATTTTGTAGCTAACAGTTTGGCCAAGTATCAAATGATTAAATTTATAGACTTCTGTGAAGTGTGGTTCCTGCTAAAATCAGTAGCCAGAGTAGCCGCCATTGTTGGAGATCACCGCTGCCACACGCCTCGGCATTGATTCAAAGACACTTTGGATGAGTTCTTGGGGTACAACAGACCAAGCAGCTTCCACACGTTGCCAAAGTTGATCTGCTGTGGCAGCTGGGGATGGAATCTGGGTCAATCGTAGAGCAACCATGGACCACATGTTTTCTATCGGCGAAAGATCCGGAGAGCGAGGCGGCCAGGGAAGCAATTCAATCTGGCGATTGAATTGCGATTGACGAAGAACCGTTGGACAATGCGTGACACGTGTGGTCGCGCATTATCCTGTTGAAATATGGCTGTGGGCAAGCCCTGAAGGTAAGGAAGGACAACTGGCTCCAACACCTCGGAGATGTAGCGCTGGCTGTTTAAAGTACCAGCAATGCGTACTAGAGGTTTGCGAGAGTGATATCCAATACCGCCCCATACCATAATACCCGGTGCAGGACCAGTGTGGCGGTGCATAACGCAGCTGTTCAGCATCCTCTCTTCACGGTGTCTCCAGACTCGAATGCGACCATCGTGGTGTTGCAGACAGAAGCTTGACTCGTCAGTAAAGACAATTTCATTCCATTCTGCCGTCCACATCCTTCTGTCATCGCACCATTGGCGGCGGAGACATCTGTGGTTCTGCGTCAAGGGTAGACCAAGCAATGGACGTCTTGCAGACAGACCACTCTGCTGTAAACGGCGCCGAATGGTAGGCGCAGACACTGGATGATGCGTTACAGACTGCATGTGCTGTTCTATGGTTCGTGATGTGACTGAGTGATCCGTCACTGCCATGCGCACAATTTGCCTGTCGTCACGTGAAGTGGTGCGCTGAGGTGGATGCGATCGAACACGCCGGTCCGTCGTACCCTCCTGCATCCAACGATCACATATCCGCGTTAGAGTTGTTTGGTTTCGTCCAACACGACTACCGATTTCCCTGAAAGATAATCCACAATCTCGGTAGGCCATTATCCTTCCTCCGTCGATCTCGGATACTTGATCAAAAGATGATCGCTGTTTTCGACGAGGCATAATTGATCGATTTTTTGAAAAAACCACAAGAAAAACACAATTGCCGAATTTGAAATCGTCGAAATCTCCAAGCCTTAAATAGCGCTTTGAAGTGGCGCCACAGGCGCGCGTGATGTGCGTCTGCGCTGAAATTCTAATCATTTGCATATCTCACCTCCGCTAATGCATGTTGTAAATTTCATGTTATTTGCATGTTTCCTTCAGGGTGTTGCATTTACAGTGGCCAGCAGTGTATAATTCTCAAGTATGCCGCAAACGTAAAGATACGGAATTCCTTTTCTATCCTCTGTCGTTCTTTCGAATATTCTTGCCTTTAAGTAAAATACGCAGGTAAAATTTACTGCTTGCTATGTATTCTGTAGACAAAACGGATAGTAAAAAGTAAAAAATCATGATGTAAAGGTACTATAGCACTGTTATTAGTTTGTTATCCAGAAGTAAATATCATTTATGTTACAATCGTTGATTTGAACGCTTAAGATCGTCCATACAGTCCTTTAAGAAACAGTTGAACATATCGATAACATAAAATCTGAGTAAAATACAACCTGTTGAAAATATTGCCATATAAATAGATATTGGGATGACAATTGCAGTTATAATGAGTTATGTCCTTATTTTGAATACCACCTGTGTGTTTTAGACAAACATTGTTGTTAACAGTCAACTATCGACAATAACAGGATTTACTTTCATGTACGTTTTTTTTATTTCTCGTGATTACCATTCGCAGCAAAGGAGGTAAATTTCGTAATATTTCCTGGAATTAAAAATGCTGGAGGTTATGAAACACTCTCTACTTTTTGCATAAATTAATTTAAAAATAATTTGTAAATTTTAAAAATTCTATATAACATTGCATACTGCATAGATATAACATTAAAAATTGTAAATCTACTATATCTATTTTTTATTATGCAGTTTAATAAATCCCAGTTTTTTTATCTTAAATTTTTGAATCGATTTTTCATAGTAATTCGAGAACGTTTTCTTTAATTTCACCTGTAATATTTTTAAAATATTTATTTATTAAATATTTTATTTTCAAATATGAGGACTAAAAGATATTTTAAAGGAAAAGTAATTTATCTATTCATTGTTATCTAACGATTTGGAGCAGTAACTTCGGAATTTTTCTTAATAAAATATCAATTTTCTCACCCAATCTAGCGTAACAGGTGTGAAGTTAGTAGAACAACGACTACTGAACCTACTACCGTTACATCACCTCCTAGAGATATGCCAGTTACAAATTCAACAGTCATGCAATGATCTACGACTGTCTATATGGATTCTTCCCATAACTGCTTCTTTGTCATGACATTTTGCAATTGCTGTACCAGAATAATAAATAAATACCACTTTTAGAATCTATTTATATGATGTCTTTAATGAACTTTCTTGACTTTTTGAAACATAACCGAATTTTAATGGGGAAAAATATCTTTCAGCAGCACTTTGAAAGGTTTTGCCCTTTTAGATAGCTTAGAAGTCACCTAATTCAATATTTTTAAAGATAACATTTATGACATGGAACACACTATATAAAATTTTTTTGCGCAGTCTAAGCTGACATAACTCATGGTATATATATATATATATATATATATATATATATATATATATATATATATATATATATATATATATATATATATATATATATATATATATATCTTTCATACTTTTCTTTTCATGTTGTTTGTTCCTGGCTGCAAGTAGCTTTAGGGCTATTACTGGTTATCTCTATCATCTATGCCTTCTATATATATATATATATATATATATATATATATATATATATATAGATAGATAGATAGATAGATAGATAGATAGATAGATAGTCCATAATTAAAGATAGTCCATAGATAGATAGTCCATAATTAAACTTCTCCACTTTAAAGTTGTCTACAGTTGAAACTATTGTTTAGAAAGTTATGAAATTTTTTGTAGGACATATTGAAGGAATGGGAATTTGTTGGAGCGAATAAAAAAAGTAGTTCAAAATTTCACCACCAGTGTGCGTTTTTTGATGATTTACACATTTATCCAACATTTACTATAGTTAAAAAAATTATTACAAGAAGACATGTTCTACATGACGGCCATCATTTTCAGCTGAAATCAGAAATCGGAAGATAGCATGTTTTACAGTTGAAACCCGTTTGTCCGGGGAAAATCTGAGAACATGTCGTGAAATACTGTCGTTCAGATCAGGTATAGTTCTTGGTTTGTGAAGACTGACTAGATGTTTCACATTCCTCCAATGCAAAAAGTCACATGGGTTGAGGTCTGGGGATCGGGGATGCCACACATTAGGAAAGTGGCGGCTGATGACACGTTCTTCTGTAAAGTCATTTTTGAGAACGTTCTTAACACGAAGACAAATGTGTGGAGGAGCTACATCTTGCATAAAAATTGTGCGTGAAAGGAACTGACGTGAATGCAGATCCGGAAAAATTTTATTCAGTAAGAAGGATGCATATCGCTCCCCGGTGACCGAACATGTTACTGGACCTCTAGGACTTAATTCCTCGAAAAAATACGGGCAGAGAATAAAAAATGCAGAAAATCCTCACCACACGGCTACTTTCGGTGAATGCATCGGAACATCTAAGATTAAAAGCTTATTTTCTGGTTCCCAAATTCGGTAGTTGTGTGCTTCGTCTGTCCAGAGGATATTCCAAGGCCATTCTTCATCAATCTCAAAGCGAGCAAGAAACTGAAGTGAGAACTGCTGTCTAGTCTCGAAATCATGTGTGAGCAACCTCTGCACAAATTGAAGCTTGCACTGATAATACCGGAGGCTATTCCGCATGACCTACTGGACAGTTGAAAGGGGCAGATACAATGCTTCTGCCACACGACGGACACTGGTACTATCCTGTTCGTTGGAAGCTTTGTCATGTTCCACCTGAAGCGCAACCTTTTCTACAGCTTCTGCGGAAACATATTTCGTTCCTCTTCCAGAACGAATGTTAAAAGAACCAGTTTCTTCAAATTTGACCACCATTAATAGAAGACTTTTAACTATCAGTGGACCTTTTCGTATCCCCATCAAACTCCGAAAGTTTCGTAGAGCAACTAGTACAAATATATCGTTTTGGTAAAACAATTTTATTAACAAATCTCGATGTGGTAATCGTAACGATGATATTCTGATTAGCAATAGCAAGTACGCTGAAAAAAAAAAAATTCCATTATTAAATGAAAGTTTCTAGGTTTTTAAGATCTTCTGCTCTACGTCGACAAAAATTTAATTTGCATATTCGTTTATTCTTCGTGCCCTCAAATCTTTTGTCCAAAAATTAGTTATCATTCAAGTTTTGGATCGACATTGCAATCACTTTAAAGATTGTAAAATTTAATGACTATGCGTTATTGTGTTAGGGTGACCTAGGGGAAAAAAATGGGAAATCTTAAGTAAAGAACCAGTCGTAAATGTGTAATTCATGAAAAAACGCACTCTGGTGATGAAATCTTGAACAAATTTGTTTATTCGCTCAAACAAATCCTATCCGTTCCATATATCATACACAAAATTTCATAACTTTCTTAACAATAGTTTCGACTGTAGAAAACTTTAAAGCAGTGAATTTAAATTATGGACACCCTACATATATATATATATATATATATATATATATATATATATATATATATATATATATATATATATATATATATATATATATAATATAATACACACTCGTAAACAAAAAAAGTAACGCACCATGGAGGATTTATCCGAATGGGACGAAAATCGGTGGATGTGTTGTACCTGTACAGAAAAACAAATGATTACCACTTGAGAAAAATTGGATTATTTATTCAAGAGAAAGAGCTTCACAAATTGAAAAAAGTCAAAACCGCGTTGGTCTACCTCTGGCCCTTGTTAAAGCTGTTATTTCGCTTGGTATTTATTGACAGAGGTTGCAGATGTCCTCCTGCGAGATATCATGCCAAATTCTATCCAATTGGCGCGTTATATCGTCAAAATCCTAAGCTGGTTGGACGACCCTGCCCATAATGCTCCAAACGTGCTCAATGAGGGAGAAACCCAGAGAACTTGCTGGCCAAGGTAGCGTTGGGCAAGCACGAAGGCAAGCATTAGAAACTCTCGCCGTGTGCGGACGGGCATTATCTTGCTGAAATGTAAGCCCAGGAGGGCGTGATATGAAGGGCAAAACAACAGGACGTAGAATATCGTCGACGTACCGCTGTACTGTAACGGTGCTGCGGATGACAACCTGGAATGAAATGAAATGGCACCGCAGACCATCACTGCTGGTTGTCGGTCCGTATGGCGGAAGACAGTCAGTTAGGTATCCCACCGCTGTCGGGGGAATCTCCAGACACGTATTCGATGACCATCGGGGCTCAATTGGAAGCGATACTCATCCTTGAAGATATTTCTATTCCAGTCAGTGATATTCCAAGTCGAATGTGTCCGACACCACTCCAAACGGGCTTATCGGTATGCAGATCTCAATGGTAGTTGGTGCAAGGGGCGCCATGAGCACAGTCCCCTTTCTCAGACAGCCTATGAATGGTCCTTGCAGTCACTGAAGTACCAGTTTAATTTACGATCGATGATAATAATGAATCTGGGTATGAGAGTGCTGATCTGACGATTGCTCGGTCATCACGTTTTGTCGTTCTGTTCGAACGCTTCCTTCTTGACGCTGTGTTCGGCCATGATTCTCCCATTTCTGCTAACATCGTCTAATAGTGGTGTGGGGGTGAATTGCTTAGAAGTCGCAAATCGCAACCTATCGTAATCTACTGTCACACATGCCTGAAAGGTTATGCAGATTTCCAGCTCAAACTACGTCAGCATCAAGTATAAGGCAATATATATAAAACTTTTTCCACACTCTCTCACCTCTACCTTTTCATGTGGATTGTAGCTGTCAAGTAACTGACGAGCTTGTTCGCCATTGTGCAAATTAATTCTACCGGAATAAAATTGTTGTTGTTATATCTAAGATTTATTGTTTTTATGATGTCAGTCAGCTAATGTGCACTTCTACAAACATGACACCTGCCCCATTGCAGTGTTCGACTCGGTACGTACAGTTCTTTACAGGGGTGACCTTGGACAGAAGTGAAGGACGACGGCGAATTTTTTTGATCGAGTGTGAAGAATAGTACAGTCTGAGTTTTCTGAATCTTTCAGTGTTTTCGGATAAGACTCGGAAGAAACGGTCAGGAAGACACTTTAATAGCGAAGTGCTATGTTTCCTCTCCATAGTTGTAGTAATGGGTATAATTTTTCATTCTAAAGTTTTTCGTTTCGGGGTGAGTTTGTTACTTTTTTGAGATTTTCGCTGCAGCCGGAGGGGTGAGTAACTTCTAATCAATGATCTGTGAGTACTTTATATGAGTAATTTAATAGCTTTTCCCAAAACCCGTTTAAATTTCTTAAAATACAGTGTAATAAAATTCTGAAATGTTATGAGGATGCTTTGTAAAATGCTTTATAATTGCATATGCAGACCAAGTATTTTTATAGTTACTGAAATTTAAGTGTAAGCATTTTTTGAGAAATTTTAGGGATTTTACGTATTATGGAGGGATCTGAGAGACATCGTGTAACATTAAAACCTTCCACCTTCTGGGAAACCGATCCAGAATTACGGTTTTTGCAGCTGTAATCGCAGTTTAAACTTGCTGATATTTCAGCTGATGAAACTGTGTTTCATAGTTTAATATTTAGTGTAGATACAAAAATGTTAATACACGTAAGGGATATGAGTTTCCCTCCAGATAACGACATATATTGTGCGATTTAACGGGCTATCTTGAATATGTTTGCAAAATCGGAAAGTTGGAAACTGAGACTTTTATTATAAGATCTTATATTAGGTGATAAAAAACCTTCTCAGCTTTTGCTGGGAATGAAAAATTTAGTGTCCAGCAAAATTAATAAAGATGTTATGCGTGCACTTTGGCAACAAAGATTGCCGACGCATACTCAAAAAATTTTGACAATTTCAAAGGTACCTTTGAGAGATTTAGCTGAAATAGCTGACAAAGTTTTGGAAATTCCTGATACACTTAATGCCATTTCTAGCGGGACTGATTCGAAGTCTACAAAAGGTTTTGAAAGGTGAAATTTCTAAGATTATGCAAAATATGCAGAGGCGTTCTCGTGCACGTAGAATTTTTTCGGAGAAAATCAGAGAGCGTAAAATTTCTCGCGGTAGGTACAAAACACGTAAACTTGATAAAAGATCTTGTTGGTATCAATATAAGTTTGCAGGTAAAGCACGAAAGTGTAAAAAACCATTAGCTATTAGAAAAACTATTGTAAGTCTTTTAAAGGCAAATGTTTCACAGCTAATACTGATGACATAACTTATGATATATATATATATACGTATATATATATATATATATATATATATATATGTATATGTCAAAAGTCGATCTCGAAGATAGAGACAAAATAATTCGAATTATCGAAAGTCAAATGTTATCAATAGTAGAACAGAGAAAAACAATTTTTTTACATACCTTTTTAAAAAGTAATCATTTTATTTTAATAACCACTATTTACAAAATTATATGAAAAATATTCAATTGTTCTCTGCTTCAGAGAAAAGTATGAAATTTTATCAATTACAATTTCTAAGTGGACAATGGCTTTAAATGTGTCCTCTGACATATATTGCTGACTTTCAACATATCTCCTCAAAGTGCCCACTGCAAATATTGCTTCTTTTTTTGTCACATTTGGTGGCGAATAGCGAATTTCTTCCTCTTATGCTGATAATACAGAAAAAACTTTCGTCTGACCAATGATGTCACTGTCCTCCCACTGACCATACACCATTACTGCATCATCTATGACGACAAAGTCATTGAATTCCATGTTATTGAGGGGCATGAGTCTGGATAATCGGTTCCAATCACTTTCTTCGCAGTTTTCAGCAGGGTGGTCGATGTTGATTAACTGCGTATTTTCGTGGTCTTTTATGAATCCAGCCTTTTTAAACCTATTCATTATCGTAGAAGACACAATGTTCCAAGCTTTGTCTGCCATTCCCATAGCTTGTAGAATATTTACACCAGATGGTGAAACACCTTCCATTTCGGACAAATTTTTTTAACCACTTGATGACGATACATTGAAACTTTGGATGATGCCCTGGTCAAGTGGTTGAATTTTTGATGTAGTATTCGTGGGGGGGGGAGGAATTCACTTCTTACGTTTTCCATTTTAGGTATGGCACTGTGCCCCGTACAATCATCAATGAAAATCACTAGTTTCCGCTTTTCTATTTTCCTTTTTTTTTATTTAAATTCTTGAGCCAGTTTTCAAAAAGGTTAGATATAATCCAAGATTTTCGGTTAGCTTCGTAATCCAAAGGAAAAGAATTTATCACGCTGAAACACCTTGGTTTTTTTTAAATTTCACTATCATTCACGATTTTATCTTTTCTGTTCCATTCATATTCACGCAAAAGAATAAAATTAAACGACCTTTACTTCTCTTCCCTCCATGACATGCTTCACCCTATACATGCATAATTTTGTCTTGAGTTCATTTAAAAAAAGAATCCAGTTTTCTCCGCATTGAACCCATCTTGATCGTCGTAATTTTTCAGTATCAAGCTTACTTTCTTTCTAAATTCTACACAAACATCTTCATCTACTTCAGCACTTTCTCCACACATTTTCAAAAATGTAATGTTTCGTTTTTTAAACTTTTTGAACCAGCCATTACTGCCTTTGAAATTTAAATAACCTAATTCTTTTGCAAAAGATTTAGCCTTATCTTTGATTGAAAGTCCTTCTAGGGGGATTGTAGAGTATTGCATTTCAACCTCTCAGTTAACAAAAGAAATTCTTCTATCTCGGCCTGAGACTCATCAAAAGATTTCCGATGACTTAGGTGGTAATATGCTGACGGCAATTTTCCTTTTGTTCATCCGATAGACTTGTTCCACAGAACCTTAGGGGACATAGGTCATTTTCTTGATTTAGTCATCGCCACCGGGTGACACCGCTGATGTTAGTTATGAATGACAGGAGACCCCAGGTGCTTTCATTCATGAACTATCAATTGTTAAGCAGCATCCTGGAGGCGTCGCGTGCCTAAACAAAAGGACTCGTGCCTTTCTCATTTTACCGAAGCGGCCCTTTGAGACTCTTTGAAGTGGCTTGGAGGACAAACTAAAAAGGCGGCCGCTTTAGACCCGGGGAAAATATTTCATTATCGCCCCAGGAAACCCATTTCCGTTGCTCACTTGTTCTAGATCGTTCGACTTTCTGGAGAGTGATGCAATATCCGGTGGAGGTTCTTCTATAAAAAGAGAATGGACCCCTCAGTCGTGGCTTGCGTCTTTTAGTTCCTGACACGTAGCGGATCCAGTTTAAGAGCAGCCGGGTTTGCCGCCCTTACAGGTTCAGAGTCCCTTGTGACTGTTTGCAGCGACGATTTAGTTCCTGCAGGAGTAAACATACTCCACTAATTTGTCGGAGACCAGTCTTCGTGGAAGGAGCCTTTGCTACCTTATTTTCCAGTGAGGAGTCCTTTCTCCTTAATTTAATATTTTCATCGCAACCGGGTGCGTGCAGTGATCACCGCCGTTGATATTATTGGGGAGCCCTTTCCCGTCAGGAGAAGTGCCGTTTCTTCATCATTGAAGCAGAGCCAGTTCTGCTAGCCTAGCGGACTTCTGTGTTCTTACTCCTCCCCACGCCGATTAAATCGAGTGTGATTACCTAAGTTACGAAGTTCATCTTACATCTGTGCAGTGTACATATCTCATCATCATCAATTTGATTAATAAATTGCATTTGTTTTGTTTATATAATGAGTGATGTATACCTGGTGTGTTTAAATCACCTACTGGTTGACACTACGAACCTCAGTTCGCTACAGGATGTTTTGAGTTCTATACTGCGTAATCCACATCATTAGGCACTTTTATATATCTGGAAATTCACTAGTTTTGATCATATTTCGCTTGCCTAAACCATCATTGAATTTTTCTAGTATAATTGCTTTATTCTTTAAAATTGTTGACAATGTGCTGCATGGAATCCCAAAATCTTTTGCAATTTCCTCTTTCTTTTTCGTGCTTTGTTCAACTTCATTGATAATTTGCTTTTCACTTCATTAGTAAGATTATTCAATTTCGTTTGTTAGTTATTTTGAACAGATGACTCGCAGAACATCTCACCTTCTCCAAATGTTGTTTTCGAACGATTTTTAATTTTTTCTGTAATAACCAAGATAAACAGAAAGGAAACTTTTCAACCATTTCTGGAGCACCACTATCTTGAATGCGAGACAACACAGGCATGCATTCATAGGTGTAGTTTTTTCTTTCACTCTTTGTTGCAATGATAAGAATTCCACAATCTTCTTGGAAGCCACCCGCCTCTTCATTTTTGTTCATGCCTTCATTTAATGTTTTGTTAAAACCTTCTCAACCCCTCTAGAAAGTAACGCCTCTAAAGTAGGAAAATAAAAGAACGAATGAATGGTCACTGCATATGCATGGCAACTGACTGAAAAGAGATAAACAATAAACAATAATTTCAACTCCCATCTTGAGGGGTCAAGAGAAGTTGCGATTTCATTGTGTTATCTTCCGTCTTTATATCCCTTCATTTAAAAGTTTATGCAGGGTTTTAATACTGTAATTTTTGAATAGCTTTTCTATTTTTTTTTTTAGAAACTTGTATTTTTTGGATATTATTTTTTAGTTTTTAGAAACTCTCTAAAGGATTTTCTCCAAAATTCAAGGGGAAAAAATTCAAGTTATCAAGGCATGGGCCAAAAAAAATTCGCCAAAACAAGGTTTGTTTTAACATTTAGTGGAAAGGAAATTTGAAGGGAATTTTTTATTCTTCGAGGTATCGAAAAATTCACTATATCGAGGTTCGAGTTAGCGAGGTTTAAATGTATATATATATCATGAAGCAAGGAGATGTCGGATGACAGGTAGAAACCCCAAATAATTTTCAGTCGTGGAGAGTGGCTGGGGAAAGGTTTAGGCAGAGTCTAGCTAAATGGACGTGGTCGAGGAGGCAGGCACGCCGGAGAGAATAAGTTAAGTTCGACGCTAGAAAGGAAGAGGCGGTCTGGTCACAAAATAGAATGATTTATTAGCTGACACAATCGCTGGACAACGTACAATGTTGATTATACTTAACACTTAGGCACAGATTTAAACAGTTTCATAGTCGAAGTTCTCCGGAAATCGCAGGAGTCATCACACAGAAGACAATGGGACGCCGCGCACCCAAGTTTTGCGTCCTAACAGTTCCGCGGTAGACACACAGACAGCGCCGAAAACTCTAGGCTCGCGCACTGAGGTACAGAGGCGCTGAACTTTATTATTGGTTAGAATTGACACCTGAATTCAATCTGTCATATGGGGTGATGATTTCGAATGTTCTACGACATTCGATCTCATATAATTGTTGGCCGTATGTGGATTTTCGGGGGAAAACAAATAGCTTAATTTGGTATATCTAGATCAAAATCAAATTGAGGGATATATATATATATATATATATATATATATATATATATATATATATATATATATATATATATATATATATATATATATGTGTGTGTGTGTGAAAACATAACTGAACTGTCAAAATATAGTTCAGAAGTACGGGGAAAGGGGGCTTAAAATAATAAGAATCTAACATTTCATTTACAAAGTGCGCGTATTTTGCTGTGGGGAAAATCATCTTTTAAAAGCGACTTGAGCGCAAAGTGAATAATAACTTGAAAACTTGCCTGCCAACAGGCAAAATTTCAACCATCTGACACTGTGGACCAGCTGATAGTGTCAGAATTGATGCTTGTCCCCTCCTCCTACCCGTTCATGGCTTGGTCCTAATACGCTTATCGCTCCTCAAGCTGAATGATTCACGATAGCGAGGCATAGAATACACAAACTGAACTCTGCTACAATTCTCTGTCGACTCTAGACTAAAGAGTTAAAGCCTACCAGTACGTATTTAAATAATAGATACTGAAATACACTAACATTACATTCAACCAAAAAAAAAATAAAATTCCTTTTATTTTTCTATACATTGCAGCTTAATGATAGTCACAAAAGAAAACTGGTGAATCATTTTTTCACAAATACAAACTTATGAAAGTTTACACATTATTTTTAACTGATTCTCTTTCTAGAAACCTTTACGGTTTTCCCAAGGAACTGTTTAATTGTTTTACACAAGAAAAAACCAGATTACACATTTACTTTAACTGCTGCCTTTCGAAGCCTTCTTACCACATGTACAAGCACATACAGTTATCTTCTAAATTTAACTATTAC
>OU015490.1:196087966-196137966 GCA_907164885.2 Dolomedes plantarius | reverse complement strand
TTAATTGTGGATCTTTCGGAACTTTTCGGATCATTGATATGGATTCATATCAATTGTCATTTTTATCGCCAAACTTCGCCAATGTTTGTCAACAGAAATAATCTTCGTGCATAGGATATTGCACTGAAACAAGTTACAATTTTTTTTTCTGTATTCGGAAAACAATCAATCAGAATTTTTAATCATGTAGTAATAACTTCTTATTTAACAAAGTTAATTGTATTGAAAGCCATTAATAGTCTACCCTATTTTATCATTATTGTTCAATATTGCAAGAGATATTTTTAATGCTAAGATTTTAAGTATTGTGGTTGCATTGATTTACTGTACTGACACTAGTATTTATGGTAAGCTAAATTTACGAACTTATGGATCACTTATGATAGTAAACATTCAGTTTACATGCAACTGAATAACAACAATAATAACACTTACATTTTTGTTTAAATTTTTGAACAAAAATAAATAAATTTCATTTTGTGTTTAAAGTTTTGTTAAAGAAATAAAACATTCTTAAAATTTGAGAGTTTTATAATTTGTGTTTTGAAAGAGAAAAATGTTTAACTTAAAATTTTGTTACGAGTGCTTTAAAAAAAAGAAAAAAAATATTTTATTTATAATTATATATATAAAATTAAGTACTATTTTATATTAGAATAATGTTTTATATTAGTTTATATATAATGTGTAATATGTATTGGTGTTTAAGTTGTATTAAATCTGTAAATATTTATCATCAGCAATAAGTTGACAATTTTGAAAATATTGGATATATATCAAAATATCGGATATTTTCGATATTTTGGAACCCTGATCACAGCTCTCATTTTTTAATTTATTATTACATTTCAATATTCCATTTTAATGTCTATTTTTTACAGGATACAGAAAGTGAATTTGGGGAATTTACCCAAGAATCGGTTACTGCAGTCAATGAAAATGCAGTAATGAATAGCCCCCAGACCAATAAAAGGAAAGTGATGGAAACTTCATTAATTCCCCCTAAATAAAAGGGGGGAAAGTGTGGATAAGCAAATATCCAGCACGTTGGAGCAAGTCAAGAAATTAATGGCATCTATAAATGAGGATAAAGACAATGTCGATGATGCCTTTTTTAATTATCTGAGATGTACATTTAAAAGTTTAAAAGATGTAAACTTAAAAGAAAAGGCAAGAGTTGAAATCCAAGGTGTTATCAATAAATATTGCATGGCAGACTTGAATAATAAATAATTTTTTAATAATAATAAATAATTTTTTAAATAAATTTTTTACTTCATGTTTCATTTCATTGATTTCATTGACCATAATTTAATTTTACAAATAGCTGGTATGTTGCATATAACTGGTATTTATAGGTATTTTGGCATTTGAAAAATATATAGCAGTAGCATACAGCTCAGATTCAAAAAATTATAATAACTGAGAAAAAGTAATAAGAAATTATTTTCCATTTATTTATTTATGATACTATTCCAAAATTTATTGATATATCTGAGAGTTAACCTTTTCGTAGATGTCCATTTTTTTAATATTGTGTTAGTATTTTATGTAATGTAATTATTCTAATATTTTGAATATGAGCTGTACTAAAATCTGAATGTAATTTATCTGAATTTTTTTTAATTTCACACTTTTTTGTGCTAAGAATGTTGCTAGAAACTAATCTTTCCATTTGTACCACAAAAGATCAGATCCATATGGGTAACCCAATTTATATGGGTACAGAAAAAAGAAATCAAATTATTTTGGTACTTGGCAAAGTTATGTTCTAACATAAAATAATAATGGTCGTTCTAACCCCTCTTTTGAGACTAAGTTTTCGTATGCTGTTTTCATAATTGAAACCAGTATAGTTATTATTTACAAGTTATACAGAACAAAAAAATTTTCAATCTTAACTTTGAACAAGGTACATTTATTAAAAATTAAATTCAATGTAAATTGCACATTTGCTCTTGCCATGGAACAGGTTCCACATTCTATTGAAGTCAGCCTTGCATTCAATGAAAATTGCCTTGCATACTAGTGGCAAGATTCCAGAAATGGTGTTTTGAGCAATGCGAAAGTGAAAACTTAATGATTGCCACGTTTCACCTGAAAAATAAAGATAAATACTGTCAGTAAAGAATCAGACACGGGTAATGCTTAAAAGAAAAACATTTTAGCAATTCTCTTTTAATGATCCATAGGTGTATTTTTTCATCTAAAGATCTGTCATAGTAATTTTGTTCAAAACAGAATAGTACAGAAAACATAAACAATAAAACATCAGTTTCTAATGTGCCTAACATGCCAAATCTAACATCTAATTACAGTAGGCTCTCTGTAATCGACACAGCTTGGGACCAATGCTAGTGTGGATTATAGGTCATTCTATTGTTTATGTTTTGAAAATTGTAAGTAAAACCAATCAACAGTTTTTTTTTACAATTAATGACAAATTAAAATAACAGAAATATTATAATAAATATTGTACAATGATTTTATTTGAATTTATTTAAATATACAATTAATGATTTTTAAAAAAATGTCACAATATATATTTTTACATGCTAGCTATTGAATTGTCAATGATTGGCATTGAAACTTAACATCAAATTTCAATGTTTACATCTGTTATGATGTGTGGATTATAGGTGCTTGCGAATTAAAGAGAGTCTACTATATTATATTAATTAACTATCAAATATAATATTTTCAATTTTTGCACAGTAAGCACCCACATAATAAAATGTTTATTTTAATGCAAATACATTTGTCAATTTCATGATTATAGATTTTGTGTGACCAACTTGGTTACTTCTGGGGTAATTATCGATCAGCAACAAATTTGATTAAAATAGATTGCCATAATATATATTATATAAATCAAAGTATTAAAACCGAAATACACTAGAATATGTAAAAGTACATGTGTATGTTAGTATCGACCATATTTATACTACCTAAAATAATTAATCCTACTTATACTTTATTGTATGCGACTGTGTTTATATTCTACAGTCCTGCCCATCATATTCATTAAATCATGATAATGATAATCTTGTACTAGTCTTTAATATCAATATTAAGATTTTAAAAAAAAGCAATGTTTATAAAAAGTCTATATCTTTACCTGTAGCTAAATATCTGAGAGTGAGTGCCAAACGTTCACCAGGAGGAATACTGTGTCTCATTTGTGTATTTCTTTTTTGTATCAAAGGTAATACTTTTTCAAGCAAATACTCAAAAGATGCTGTATCCATCCTAATCCACCTTCTATAGCCTTCAGTATCCTAGTATTAAAAAAATAAGATATGTTTAATTTTTCATAATTGTATTTCATGTATAGAAAATTTCTATGAGCAAGATATTACAGCAACCTTTTCAAACATTTCACTAAAACCAAACAGTTGGGGGAAAAAGAAATAATCCTCTTTTAGGGGACTTAAAGAAGGGTCAAATATTCTGCATAATAATTCTATAAATATTATTTCTATAATAATTTATTAATTCTAGCAAAATTTGAAAGAAAATATCTTACCTGAAGTGCCAGTTCCCTCATCAAATTCTCATAACATCCTAGTTTATTTCTTTTTTTTAACCATTCCCTTGTCCAAATTTTTCTTTCAGATTTTTTTCTTCTTGCAATTAATGCTGCTGTAAGGCAAATTATTTTAGCACATATCGTTTTTTTAGATGATATGCTCATAAAATTGGATGGAGCCATGATTTGAATAGGTTATGTCCGAGTGAGCAATCGATTCGTAATACATGCGCTAAGAAATTTGTATGCTATGCCTGAAGCCTAATGGTCGATAACAGGATTGGTACGGTAACCCGTCCACTTCGGTTTGCGAATCCGTTTGTCAAACTCCAGCAACCCTTCACAGACACTCCGCGAGGAGAAATGCTTGACGAAAAGCTTAAAGTTTCACCAAATTCTTCAGTGTGATACGGGTTTTAGAAGCAGCGGCAAATTGGGGTATGTCGGTTAATATCCGGAGGAAAGATAGTTGCATGAATTTTTTTTCTGAATTCCAAAGTATCTTTAAGAGGGTAAGATGTTTCCAGTAAATAATTCATCAGCCAGATAAATAACGGTAATAAATATGATGTTTTTTGCAATCGTTATACTCATGTAACTTACTCATAACTTCCAGAATAATTCCTTCATTAATATTTTTTCTAGCGGTTTTCTTGTAGACAATTTACTCTTTCATCTGTGTTATTTGTGAGTAAAACAATCCAAATATCATTTTGTGTTTGTATTGTCCAGTGACTAAGCTTCACCCAGTGGAGATTTATAATGTATGAAGACTGTTTTTGCTTTAAAAAATCGTAGAATCTATATCACGCTATAAGCACAAAATATAGAATTTCTGAACACTAAAATTGTCATTAATCAGAAACTCGCTAGGAATATATATATATATATATATATATATATATATATATATATATATATATATGTATGTATGTATGTATGTATATACATACATACATATATACGCTCAAGTTTTGGTGCCTCACAAACGGGCAGCACTGAACCATCGAGTTTAATGTAACACATTCATACCCACAGATGCTGCACTCTCCTGAAATAAGATTGACATAAAAAGATTAAGTTTAAATTTGAAACAGGAAGTAAATCTTTAGGAAAATCTATTGTATGTAATTACAACCTTTCTTTAACAACGGTGCGGACAACATTTATATAGCAACAAAAGTCCTCCGTCGTTGGTCTTAAAAGGATAGTAATTTGAGAGAAATTGAATTTAAAACTAGTTCCTTGAATCGACGACAGGGTTCATTTGGAAATCCTGCCTCAAGGGTTAAATATCCGGATTCAATCCCCCTGCCAGAAAAAGCTACAACTCGTGAAATAAACGTGAAATATTACTATCATGCAACTATATGTAATAACTAGCACTGCCAAATTTAACTTCAAAAACTCGGGACTAAAGTTCCTTAATGAATTAAACCTGTTATACTTTTTATCCATAAATCTTGTTTGTGTTTCCCAACCTTTTTTTTAAATGACACTCAAACCGAGGTGAACTTTTTTTATAAGAAAACTTTGAGAGAAAAACAGCCTCATTATATTCCAATACTTCTTTCGGCGAGCTTTGAAATTCGTCGATAGCATTTCGTAATTTTGGTTCTGTGTTGAAATTCGAAGGGTGGGACGAAATAAATGTTTGTCCATTTTTACCTTTTTTTCTTTCTTTTTCTTCCCCTAATGACTCTCGAAGTAAAAAGTTAAAATAAAGAGCGGTATTTTCTCTAGAAAAGGGCATTTGCTTTTTTTGCTTTTTCTTTCATCTTTATTTCTCCATTTCCCTTAACTGTGGAGGAAAAGGAAACTTTCTGATTAGAAATTAGAAGCTTGTTACCGTGGTGGTTAGTAGATTAATTTCAAATATTCCGTTTGAGATACTCGGACATGAAAACGTGTTTCTGTATACATTATAAGAAGTACTAAAATACAATAATAATGAGTTTTCTGTGTTTTTGTTATCATCTTTGACCTTCATTATGTTTGTAGGTTTGGAAATTTAAGACTTAGAAAACCTTTAGCGGGATACTTAAAATAAAAATTACAAAGTATAATGGTAACAGGACAAATTATATCTTCCAAGAGCAAGCTTTTTTTTCGAAATACACTGAGTCTCCTCTTACCTATGGAAATTAATTCGCATACTTCTTCCAGGAACAATTATTTTTGAGAAATACGCTAAATTCTTTCTCGTGTGATGACACTAATTACTTTACTGGTTCTTCCAAGGACAAGTATTTTTGCGAAATACACTGAACTCCCTCCTATTCATGGAAATTAATTCGCATCCTTGTTCTTCCAAGAACAAACTTTTTTGCGAAACTCCTTCTGATCCATTGAAATTAATCCGCATACATATTCTTTTAATATGCCGTTTTTTTAAATAAACTGAACTCCGTCTTATCCAGGAAAATTAATTCGCATAATTCTTCCAGGAACAATTGGTTTTGCGAAATACACTGAATTATTTCTCGTCCGACGGAATTAATGATTTTACTTGTTCTTCCAGGGACAAGTATTTTTGCGAAATACACTGAACTCCCCCTTATCCAAGGAAATGCATTTGCATACTTGTTCTTCCAAGAACAAACTTTTTTCGCGAAACTCCTTCTTATCCATGGAAATGAATCTGCATACATATTCTTTTAATATGATTTTTTTTCTCGAAATACACTGAACTCCGTCTTATCCATGAAAATTAATTCGCATACTTCTTCCAGGAACAAATATTTTTGCGAAATACATTGAACTCTTTCTTGTCCAAGGATATGAATTCGCATACTTGCTCTTCCAGGAACAAACATTTTTGCGAAAATCTTTCTTATCCATGGATATGAATTTGCTTACATGTTCTAAAAGAACATGTAAGCTGTTCTTTTAGAACATCTTAGCATATGTTTAGAATATGTTCTAAGAGACTTTTCTAGAAGACTTTTTTTAAAATACATTGAACTCCGTCTTATCCATGGAAGTGAATATTCATACATGTTCTTTTAAGAAAGAGTTGTTTTTCGAAATGCACTTAACTCCGTCTTATCTATAGAAATTAATTCGCATACTACTTCTTCTAGGGACAAACTTTTTTTTGCGAAATGCACTAAAACCTTAATTCTTGAAATTGATTCGAATAATGTTTCTCCCTAGAAGAGGTTACGAGTATTTTTTTAAATACACTGAACTACTAATTATCGAAAAATTTACGTGTGTAGAGAAAATATGAACTATTCAGAGGTTTTGAATGGACTAATTTTACATCGCGTCTTTATAGAGTAATAATTATAATTAAATAACAGATAGCTTAGTCTTTCTTTTGTGAAATCCTGCATTGTCAATTTGTTTGTTGATATATTTTTGAACAATTTTATTAAATCTATTTTTATGTTGATAGCACAGTAGTGAGTACTTCAGAGTACATTTATATGAAATGTGTTAACTCCCTTTATTTTATAACGAGTAAAATTCTCTCGGCGATGATTTCCCCGAAATTTGGAAATTTTTATACCGAAATTACTATCAAGGTTTCGGACACAAAATTTTACATTTGCATTTATTTATATTTGACAACGATTTTCTTCCTGAAAAGTGCCGAGAAATTTGAAATTTTGAAAAAATAAAATTCAAAACAGGCGTAGTTTTTTTATTTATCTGTTGATTCAATACATTACAAAAACTTTTTTTGCCTTTTGTCCTGGAATTTTTTTAAAAATTATTTATCCTAAGTATTAATAAGGATGGTACTTATCAAAATTTTTAATCACTTTAGAGAACAAGCAAAACACACAATTTTTCAAAAATAATTTACACTTCAAGAAAAATATTTTTAGAATTTTTACTCTAAATCAAAAATTTGTAAAGAGCGTTTGTTGAAAATAAAACGATGCAATGGTATGAAAATATTAGTACATATTCCTTGCATGGAATTTCAGATATGTGCTTTTAAAGACATCAAATCATGAAAAATTCCATTCCTTGATAGACAGGATTGACGATCAGATGCAAGTTACTGATGCAAGATACTGATCAGATGCAAGTTACTGCAAGTTACTGATAGATAGCACGGTAAAAAAACATTCTATTCGACAATGTTATCATGCTACAAACATGCTGCCTGAATTAGTTTATTATAAATGCTTTATACAGAACAGTACGTCTTAATCACCCGTGAAGTTCATTAACAAAAATCATCGCTGATTATGGGTGATGTGGCTTCCTGCAATCGATTTATCCTTCAGAGCGTAATCGATAGGGTTGATATTCAAACTGCAATGCCAGTAAAGTTCTTCAGCATCCGTTTCATAGAACCGTTGTTGCAACGACCTTGCTTTGAAAACCATATTATTATTGTGCCTCGTTTCACCTTGCTGTTGCTACAAAGTATAAAGTGTACGGAATATGCTCGTAGCCCACGAATTTTTTATGTCATGAACATAAATTTTTCTAGACTAAATCCTGAGAAACGACTCCATTCCATAGTTCCATCATCATCAAATTTTAAACTTTGCTGAAGGACATTCACCGAGTAGTGTATTTAGCATCCTGGAGATCTTAGGGGACTACCAAATTTGCCGCCCCTCCTGCCCTTCCATGGGGACGTTAGGAGGTGGGTCTCTAAATCTTCATACCATCAAAAACATCTCATAGTTTTCTGCCTTCTAAAGCAACTTAATTCAAAGACCCCTCCTACCCCACTTCAGAACAAATGTTTTATGTCCTTAAGAAACTAAGAAATCCACGGCTAAACCAAATTTTAAGGTCCTCCCTTGCTAGACATCAGGACCAGATATCTTTGATTTATACCTACGATTGCAACCAAACTTCGAGACCCTCATACTCCATTTCAAAACCAGATATCTTAGTCTTCTGCATTCAACAGCAACCACATTTTCAGGTACCTTCTTACCGAAATATAAGGAACATATTTCATAGTTCTCTGAGCGCAAGAGCAACAGATTTTAAGGCTAACCCTTACACCACATCAGGATCAAATTTCATTGTTTTCGGCATTCAAGAACAACCAAACTTTGAGGTACCCCCTTACCCAGCATCAAGACCAAATTTCATTGTTTTCGGCATTCAAGAACAACCAAACTTCGAAGTACCCCCTTACCCAGCATTAAGACCAAATTTCATTGTTTTCGGCATCCAAGAACAACCAAACTTTGAGGTACCTCCTTACGCAGCATTAAGACCAAATTTCATTGTTTTTGGCATTCAAGAACAACCAAACTTTGAGGTACCCCCTTACCCAGCATCAAGACCAAATTTCATTGTTTTCGGCATTCAAGAACAACCAAACTTCGAAGTACCCCCTTACCCAGCATTAAGACCAAATTTCATTGTTTTTGGCATTCAAGAACAGCCAAACTTCGAAGTACCCCCTTACCCAGCATTAAAACCAAATTTCACTGTTTTCGGCATTCAAGAACAACTAAACTTTGAGGTACCTCCTTACGCAGCATTAAGACCAAATTTCATTGTTTTCGGCATTCAAGAACAACCAAACATTGAGGTACCACCTTACTCACCATTAAAACCCGATTTCTTAATGCATTCAAGAGCAACCACATTTTAAGGGTATGTTCACAGTGAATCCAGAGCGATACGTTGCTTTACTCCACTGGCTCCTAGATTGTGGACATGAACTGGGATAGGTTTCACATATCCCGCGGTCAGTGAATTTGAGCTCTGTGATTGGTTAAAATTTTAAACGCTGACGCAACGTAACTCCGTGGGTTTAGTGTGAACAGGCCATATGGCTTCCCATACCCCATATCAAGACCAGATTTCATAGTTTTCTGCCTGTATTTAGATTTCTAATTCTGATGCTCCTCACGACAAAAACAATAATTAGAGGTTGGCAGATTTAAAGTAAAAATAACCCAAATAGTTATAACACAGGATTAGTAGTGACACTTTAGTTATATTTTATACTAATTTCTTCGTTGTGTTTTAGAATGAAAAATGCTTTTCAAATTTTACTTCTGCAATCTGTCAGCTGAACAATCATTTATTTCCACAAAAAAAGCCGATTCTTTTTTTTTCAGTGAGGGGAATGTAAACCAAGTAAAAAGTCCCGTGTTCAAGCATTTTTAGAGATTTCAATCTAGCCAAAATTATCAACAAAAGCCTTTTTGGTTTAGTTAAGCTATTTTCCAAATTTATGAATAACTAGCTGAAAACCCGCACTTCGCCATGGAGTACATTCAAATTAAATACAACGGTCAATATATGCAATTAATGCCAAAAAAATAAATATATATATTTATAATAAATGCGACGATTAATGTATACAATTGATGTAAATATATATCTAATATATAAAAATGAATGTTTGTATCACTGTAATTGTATAGAAATCCACAGTTTAGGAGCAACGATCGTGAAATTTTACATACAGGCGTCTTTAAAAACAGCCGAGGGTCTGAAAAACTTCAAAAATCGAAATTAATTACCGTTGATTTTTAATTAATAAAAAACCAACAATTTGTAAGCTGTTACACTTTGTGGAATCACCCCTCTGAATATGGCGTCCACGTTAGGGTTAGCTGGCAAACAGCGAGCGAAAAGATAAAAATAAATAAAATCAAAAAGTTTCAAGTTATATATTAAACCAGAATAATAAATGAAAATAATAATCTTTCAAGTCAGATTTTATACTCTAAAATAAATCGGATCCAACGGCATATTGACACTCTCACACGCGATGGAAAATTCGAATCAACCACGCTAAGTGTCACGATCTTTTTGAATCGCTACTGCAACCCCCCTAGCTTATGTCTTTGTGTCTATTGAAGAGTTAAAGACTAAGCTTCTATCCTGCTAACTTATTTCTCATTTAAAACTCCTCTTACTCCATAAATGTATGTATATTCACCAACCCATAGCAACTTTCCAAAAAACTCATTGCGTATATTTTTTACTTTACTCAACAGTGTTGTGTATAATCGTGGCGCGTTCGTTAAAACTGTTCATTTGGTACACCGTAAGACTCGGGTTCGAGTCTGGGATCGTGCAAATTTTGCTAAACCTGTATTTTCAACTTTTTATGAAGGCTTTTTTATTTCAGCTTTTATTTTATTATTTTTTTTTAATTATTATCTTTATTTTATTTTATTATTTTTTAAATTATTATTTTTATTTTTTTTTATTATTTTTTAAAGTTATTTTTATTTTATTTTTTTCAGCTTTTTTATGATGAAAGACCGAATATAGCTGAAATCTGAGGAGTTTATTATACATTTATATATTTTTAATTGGTTTTCATATTATTAATGTGTATAACATTTCGTATGCTTTTTTTTCTATGTTATTTATACTGTGTTTAGTTTTTTAATGGATTTTGGTAGGTTTATTATAAATTTATATATTTTATGTTTCACTTTCCAGGATTTTTTGCTCCAATGATAAAGGCTAAATCTTTTCTATGTTATTTATACTGTGTTTAGTTTTAAAATTGATTTTGGTTAACAAACATTCATCAATAATTTATTTCTGGGCATTGTATTGCTAACAATTAGGATAACGAACAATTTTTGACAGATGCGATTCTCGATTCACAGATGTTCAATAGATGGCGCCACTATTTTAAACTTTTAGTCTACCATAAACCAACACTTCCTAAACGTTCGTATAGGAGGTGTTCCTAAACGAACGGTACATTCAAATTAAATACAATGTCAGTACATGCAATTAATGCCTATATATATATATATATATATATATATAATAAATACGACGATCAATGTATACGATTGATGTAAATAAACAAAAAAATATATTAATAAAAAATCGTAAGGGATATTTTTATAGACAAAATAATGTAGAAGAAAATATTCAAATTAAATCTCATAGGACATACTAAAGAATATAGTACAGTTAATGTAGTACAGTTTGAGGAACATATCTTTTACATTATTTTAATATTTTTTTGAATAATGTCCAATCGTCTGCCGCATTAGCAAGAAAAAAAGTATTTTTCTGCCTATTTCGTTGTTATGTGAAGATAAATTTATTTAAAGTAACAGAAAAAGAAATCACGTGATCAGCGTTTAAAAAATTAACCTTTTACATGCCAATGTTCCTTTTTTGGAACACCATCTTTAATATTTTTTTAAAAATAAACTGTGATATCTGTCAGTTTGAAAAAAATTACCGTATATTATAGAAGGCATGATTGATTTTTTGACTTTTTTTTTCAAATATGAATATTTTAGCGTAGAAAAATTTCTAAAAATCAGCTTTTTTCACAATTTTTACAGTACGTAAGAAAAAAAATTCTATAAAATTCCTAAAAATTCAAATCCACCCAAAAATTTCCCCATCGTACTTGCAAAGGACAAGTTTAACGAGTTAATAAAATAAATTAAAATAATAACAAAAAATATTTCCTCAAGACTACGTAAAAATGCAATGTTCCAAAAAAGGAACATTGGCATGTAACGATATACAAAAGCAGTGATATCACACGTGATCAGTGATTCTGCCGTCAATCAGTGATTCTGCTGTCTGATTACTTAGAAAATTCAGCCGAACTTACAAAGCTGTATGCCCTACAAAAAGGAGACTCTTTAGATGTCGACGCAAATGACATTCGGCAGTTTCTTGGATTACTGTTGTTTAGTGGCTACCACTCAGTACCTGATGAAAATACATATTGGAGCTCTGAGGAAGATTTGCATATCCTAATTGTTAACAATACAATACCCAGAAATAAATTTCGGATGTTAAAAAAGTATTTCCACATTGTTGATAATAGTAAATTGGAACCAGGCGATAAATTAGGAAAAATTTCTCCCTTTTATAAAGAGGTTGGAAAAAATTTTCGTCAATTTGGATTTTTTCATGAAAATATGAGTATCGATGAATCCATGGTTCCGTGTTATGGGCATCGTTCGGCTAAGGTGTTCATACGTGGAAAGCCAATTCGCTTTGGTTTCAAAGTTTGGATGATCTGCTCAGCAAATGGTTATCCTTATGCTATGTCTATCTACGGTGGAAAAAGTTCGAAAAATGAAAATTTGCCACTTGGATCAAAAGTTGTCTCCGAACTATTATCTTTTATTGACAATCCAGAGAAACGCAAAATATTTTTCGATAACTTTTTTTACATCGTACAGTTTGCTGACAGATTTATCTAACAAAGGCTTTAAGGCAATCGGCACAGTGCGAGATTCCAGAACGGGACAATGTTCTCTTAAAACAGCAAAAGAAATATCGAAATTTCAACGTGGAGAGTTTGATTACCGATGCGATGGAGAAGTTTATATGTGCCATTGGAACGATAGTTTTGTTGTAACTATTACATCAAATTTTATCACTCACGAACCATTAGGAAGAGCAAAAAGATATGTCCGAGCTAAAATAAAAGTTGATTTTCCTTAACCTTATATTATAAAATTATATAATAAAGGAATGAGTGGAGTACACCTGTTGGACCGACTTCCTGGAAGTTATCGAACAAAGTTACGCAGCAAAATATGGTACTTTATTCCTTGATCATAGTGTGGCATGTAAAAGGTTAAATTCTAAAAATTAATATTTAAAAATTCACCAAAAATCATAAAATGAAGGTAAAGATTAGAAAAAGATTTCATATTAAAGGAATTTTTATGATCTTTTTCGTCATATGAATTTTATAACCCTCAAATTTTTATTATTTTAAATACAAACTTAAAAAAAGTTACTAAAACAACTCAAAAATTCAATTTTTAAAAAATCTAAGAATTTTTCAAAAATCTTTCTAAGTGCACTCCTACACTATAAGAAGAATCGCCATGCAAAATTTCAGCCCTTTTATTTCCCGCGGTTTGGTCTGTACGTTGTATGTCAGTCAGTCAGTTAGTTACGGAACTTTTTTATATATACATATTATTATTACTATCTTTATATCATAACGTTAACTTCATGCGCACGCATTATTTTCCTATGCTTTTTTTATCTTTATAATAGCGTAATTTTCATATGATTTTAAACAACAATAATTTTTAACTGGCATTCAATTCGCTGTTAAAACTTTATATTTACACCCTATTTAAAAGAAGTAGGGTGTAAATTTTTCAAAGAGGATGTTTCAACACCCAACTTCAAAGAAGTAGGGTGTAAATTGTAGGGTAGAAAGTTAGTAAAATCAAAATTTTGTGCAATGTATTTAATTTCTCGATTAAAAGTAGTTTTTTTCTAAAAATTAATTTATTTCGCTTGAAAAGCTAAATATTTTATGCACGCGGTTTATATTATTATTACTATCTTTATATCATAAAGTTAACTTCATACGCGAGCATTATTTTCATATGCTTTTTTTATTATTATCTTTATAATAGCTTTATTTTCATATGCTTTTAAACAACTATCGTTTTTATTCATATTATGTTGGTTTTTTATTAATTAAAAATTAAGGGTAAATAATTTCGATTCCGGAAGATCTTATTATCTTTATTTTCATATGCTTTTTCATTTACGAATTATTCAAATGTTGGTTAAAAAACTTATGTAATTCATACATTTGCGTGAGTTTAATTATTGTAATTAATAAATTTATATTTCTGGAGAGGATGTTTCAGGTTTTAGTGGTACTATGATGAAAGGCTGAATCTACCAAAATTCTGAGGAGTTTATTATGGAGAGAAAAGGAATTTAATATGTAGAGGATGTTTATAGGAGTTTAATGTGGAGAGGAGTTGAATGGTTTGCAGCCCTCAATCAAACACTTCATTTTTTAAGAGGCAACGCTAGAGTCATATCATGGTTCTATTGGAAATTTCAGCTAAACCTGTAATTTCAGCTTCTTTTTTTGCCCAAATGATAAAAGGCTAAATCTAGCTGAATTCTGAGGAGTTTATTATAATTTTATATATTTTTTTATTGGGTTTTCATTTTATTCATGTGTATAAGATTTCACATGTTTTTTCTATGTTATTTATAACGTGTTTAGTTTTAAATTAATTTTGGTTAGCAAACATTAGACAATTTGACATTTTTACTTTTCAGATTTTAGAGCTTCAATGATGAAAGGCTGAAATTCCTGAATTCTGAGATGTGTATAACATTTCACATATACTTTTTCTATGTTATTTATACTGTGTTGATTTTGGTTAACAAATATTGTTAAAATCCCGGGCAATGCCGGGTACTTCAGCTAGTATATATATAAAAAAAATCGTAAAGGATATTTATTTTTTGGGGGGATAATATCCAATCGTCTGCTGCATTAGAAAGAAAACAACATTTTTTTGTCTATTTAGTTGTTATGCACGTGACGATAAATTTATTTAAAGTACCAGAAAAAAGAAATCACGTGATCAGCATTTAATAAATATTAAATTCTAAAATTAAATTTTTGAAAATTCACCAAATATCAGAAAATCGAGGTAAATATTCGAAAAAGATTTCATTTTAAAGGAATTTTTATGATCTTTTTCTTGATATAAATTTTATAACCCTCAAATTATTATTTTAAATGCAAACTTAAAAAAACTTACAAAAAGAGCTTAAAAATTTAATTTAAAAAAATCTAAGAAGAATTTTTCAAAAATCTTTCTTAGTGAACCCTTACCATAAGAAGAATCGCCATGCAAAATTTCAGCCCTTTAGGTTCAGCGGTTTGGTCTGTGCGTTGTATGTCAGCGAGTCAGTGAGTCAGTCAGTCAGTTACGGAACAGTTTTATATATATAGATAACTATATCCATTTCTTTAATTATTAATTTATTTAACAAATGCCACATACAAATTAGCACTTATGTCATCAATACACGAGCTCTTCAGCATTTTTTGACAATACTATTGAAACCACTTAGTGCAGATCATACGTCCAAATGTTTGGCTGTCAAAGGTTGACCAGACTCAGAAAGAGTACAGTGAGGAGAATCAGCCAATACGGAAGAGATGAGACCTCAGACAGTCATGTTTTGTTAACAGTCTAAAGCATGCAACATCAGCTTTTCTTGTAGCATCAGGAATACAAGTGGTGTTCTCATTAAGAATCGTCCAGCTCTTGTCTTTGGATGCCTCCGCGCTTCTTATTTAAAGTTGTGTTTGAAAATCATATTTGTTAAAAGCCTTAAAGAATGTAATGTTTAATACTTTCGTGGGTCTCTGGGCCACCATGGCTCCTTTCTTGGCAAGGAAGTCCACATGTTCCTTTCCTACAATGCCACAATGTGCTGGTACTCATTGGAAGGCAATTTTATGAGCAAGATCTTTCAAAAGCAATCTGCATTCTAAAATTCGTTGTGACTCAAAGTGATAATTTTGTGACAGGGCCTGTAGTGCTGATTTTGAATCAGAAAGAATAACGACTCTGTTAATTCTTTCTGATTCAAAATGAGTGCTACAGGCCCTGTCACAAAATTACATACAAACAAAGTTGCATTATTAATAACATGAACAGACTGAAATACTTAATCACAGTTTCTCAAAATAAACCTTCAATCAGCTTCAGTTCCTAAAATAGGGCCTATGACAGCATTGTGGTTACCTCTTCGGAATTCGGTTCTGAGGCGATCGGTTCTAATCCCAATAATCACCACTGAATGCCTTCGTCTCTTCGGGTATGGGCACGTTGAATTCGTAGGCAGGAATATTCCTGCAGGTGGTATGTGTATAGGAGGATGGCAGAAGTCCTCCAGATGTCTCTCCTGGTGATGCTCGATCTAAACTGAGGTAGGACCAGGGGGCAATGTTGGTTCACCTACATTGTGCCTCTATTACAAGAAATCCACAAATCTGGCGGTGTAATGGGCGAATGTCGAAAGAGAATTTGCTTGCCGTGTTGAATTTAGTTGTTTTTTAGTTATTCAAATTATCTTACATTCTTTCTTATATAAAAATAACAGTTACCTCATTGAGTTATGGGTTGCTGTAAATATACACTACCAGAATTTAAATTTTTTACCATTAATTTGATGTCCGGGGCTAAGGCTGATGCCGTGTCTGCCGTACCAAACCCTTTGTCTTACCCCTGCTACTGTCCTCTCATGGAGGCAGGGGGAGTAGGGTGATGACCCTGTCTAGATAAGGGATTCGAGAGAGTGAGGATTCTAAGACGGTGCAACGTGCAGAAGCCAGGGGACTTTAGATGCTGCTTGTTGTCCACGCGAGCAAGGTGTGAGGAGTATTTAGGCAGTCTCCTGGTGTTGGCTCTTGAGAGAGCAGGGCAGACGATTGCGTGGTGGGAGTGCGACTCCGAAGATGCATTAGGTTTTTGTTTGATAGCAGCCATGGTGAGATGACTGAAGTAGTTAGTTAATTGTAAATATAATATTGTAAAATAAGTTATTTAGATAGATGAGGGCATTGATTGGGCTTGTGAGAGAAAAAACTTTTGGATATTCACTGGTGTGGTGCTGAACTTTAAGATGTGAATATTTACTCGTGTGGTGCAAAATCTACTAGCGTGAATAATCGAACCAAAGAAGTGTGAGGTTCGACAGCTGCTATGTACTAACCCTACTCTCGTCTCAATATTACCTCAATATTAACCTGTAGAGAAAATTTGTCCAAGGGTTGCCGACTTAGATTTAAGAAATTTTTTTTATAAATTTAACTCCCCAATGGAGAAAGAAATTTTACACTTTGGGGCACTTTTCGTTTTAAAAAAAATGAAATGATATTTTAAAATTTAAATTCTTCGGGATAAAAAATCTGCTACAGTGTGTTTTTAAAGCTCCTAAATTACTTTGGTGGACAAAATTTATAAAATGAATCCTGCTGCAAGGTGTAGAAAAGTTCAGGCTATCTAAAAATACCATTTTTATTGGATAATCAGCATTTATGTAGCTGTAAATAGTAGACACATTTTCTCCATAGAATAACATTGAGGTGAGCAAATCCAATAGGGTCAGTACACAGTAACTTTAAACTTGTTATAGACAAAATTCTCTATCTATTTAGAATGTGCATTAGCAGTGACATTCTGTCAGAAAACTAGTTCTTGCATTTTCTACGGCTGAAGTCATTTCTAACCATAAATGAATTTCATGCCCCTTTTTTTACGTTACTAGTTTGCATTACACCCCACGGGATTTTGTTAAAACATCTACAGCTTAAATTCCTTTTTCTTACTCTACATTTGAACTTTTCTTTTACGCAAACTTTTTACACTTATTTCTTTACATAAAGTCGGGAAGAAAGCTTTCGTTTCTATAGATACTGTTTTATTAGATACCTATGAGCTTTTTTTTTTACAATTATATTCATCGGCTGAATAGAATTGCATTTACTGCTTTTTTATACTACGCTTCATTTTAAACAATTTTTCGATTATATAATAATACCAAATGCCTGATCTTTTTTGTATTTATACTGCTTGAATGTGCGCTTATATTATATCGTATACAAATCTACATGTCTTGATGAATCTGGTTGAAACTTCGTATAGTTATGTCTCGAAACCTTCGGATAATTCTAAGATAAGTTTGGAGGCTTTAAAAGAATTACAATAATTTTTAATTAACAAAGAACCAACAATTTTGAAGGTTGACAACAGTAAATGGAAGCTGTTACATCCCTATATGTCTCACCCCTATATGTCTCGCTAACTTGCGATTGTTTACTTTCTGAAATTTGGTAATTTGGTATATTACATATTGTGTTTGTACTTCAGAATGCTTAGTATACTTTAATTTATATTGTTCTTAATTTTATAATTCACGATGTACTTTTAAAAGCATAAAAATTAGTATATCTTATCTAAAAAGAATCAGTCTAAACATTTAGCACAGTTTTGTGATTTGTGCTGCACATGCGCACATATTGGATGTTAATTCTAGATGTTGCAAGGTAAGTGAACGCATTTATTGATTTTTAATTTCATTTTTTGTTTTATTAAAAGGTAATTTTCTAATATTACTCTTTTCGTTTTCTTTTTTAAATGGAAAGCAAAATAAAATTGCCGTAGCATTTGCCTTTCTTCATTATACATAAACGTCAATTCCTGTGCCACGCACGTTAGCGTAATATATCAAGAGATAAATGAAAAATATACCCATGCGGTGACGTCAAACTCTAACTCTTTTGAATTATTTATTATTATTTTTAAATCTTTTTTTGATCATGATACAATTTGGTATTTTAATTTTCTGGCAACATTGATTGTTGAAAACCTTTCATTTCATTTATTCATTACCTTTCATTTTAATCATTTTTTACTGGGTCAATTTCCAGTATACGGATACCGTTTTTTACAAGTTGCAGGTGTTCAATTTTTCTGTATTCTGTCATTTTTTGTTTAATTTAGTTACTTTTATGCATATTCTTTCTTTTTATGCTTCTGTCTGAAACTCTTTGGAATATATTTTATTATCATTCTCAAGTAGGAATTAAACAATGGACACTTAACATTGTTTACCAGGGGAGTTTTAAAATAACTGTTAATTATGTTTGTGTTTAGCTTTGATTATTGCTCTTCAGTTTGCGTGTTTTTAAGTATCCTTTTTTACTGATTTCACTTTTTGTTTATTTTGTATTTACTGTGTAGTAACATTTTATTCTTTTATTTATAGCGCTTTAATTGCCAGATCGTAGAACATCAAACAAACTTTATTGTGAATTTTTAAATGAATATGCCTAAGGATGGGAGGTATTACTTTGCTCTTGGCTGGTGACTTCTGACAGACTCTGTCTGTTATTCCCCGTGGAACAAGAACTGATGAAATTCATGCATGCCTGAAATCTTCAGTTATATGGAATGAAATTGAAACACTTGATCTTCTAACTAATATGAGGGTTCATACGAAGGTGATGCTGATGCACATCAGTATTCTGATACTTCAACTAGGAAAAGTATCTTCAACTAGGAAAATGGAATACTTGATGTCTCATGGCGATGATGGATTTATAGCAGTGGAAGATATTGGAAAATTAATTGAAAATCATGAAGATTTGTTACAAGAAGTGATTCCCAACCTCTCTCAGCATTTTAAAGATCATAGTTGGTTACTTGAAAGATCTATCCTTGCACCTAAAAACGACAACATTATACTCATTAATAAGCAGGTTTTAGGTCATTTGCTCTCGCCGGGGAGGGGAGAATTTTTCATCTGCCTGCGACTGTTTGCAGGACCTGGGATGCGTAACCACAAAATTTAAATACCTTTATTCGTTGTATTTTAGTGTTTCAATTCTCTGACAATGATTGCTGAAGGAAACGGGTCCATAAACCAACCGGCTAGACGGGCGAAGCCCGGCTATTATATATATATATATATATATATATATATGTGTGTGTGTGTGTGTGTGTGTGTGTGTATACATATATATATATATATATATATATATATATATATATATATATATATATATATATATATATATATATATATATATATATATATATATATATATATATACAGTTGGCTCTCTGTTTAACGACGCTCTACTTAACGACGATCTCTATTTAAAGACGATATTTCCTAGTCCCGGTCCCTCCGACGTAAAAAAATTCTATTTAAAGACGATGTTGTTTCTGTTTAACGACGATTTTTTTTACATGATAAATTTTTCCTTCAATATTTTATCTGCAGGAGGGGAACCTTCCTTTCCTTCTGTGGGGGAAAACAAGTTTGGTGTCCATAAAAGACCGGGAATTTCCTTGATGTTTGCAATGTTGAAATCATAGACTTGTTGCAGTGTGAAAAACGGTGTGTGGGGGGGGGTAAATTACTGTTTCTCGGAAGATCGAATATTCTTTCATGGAGCTCTTAGTGCGGGAGCTGAATCACTCTATTGTCCCTAACATCTGTTGTCATGTGACTTGCGAACTGTCCAATAGCAGCCTTCTCTCACTCCTTCCGGGAAGCAGATGTTCATGTTTATAGAATTCATGGTTGTGTGTATGAGCTCATTCCAGTGTGAATACGAGCAGACCAAAATGGCATCAAAGCGAAAGGGTCTTACGCTACACGAAAAGGGGAAAATTATTGAATACTGGGAAGAAAGTGTTGGACTAACAAAAGTCCAATTCGCAAGACAATTTCAGCTACCCGAGTCTACTCTCAAAGGAATTTTAGAAAGCAAAGAGAAAATTCTTGAAGTAGCACAAAAACTTGGTTTGAGATCCAAATCCAAACGGCAGAAAATTCAATGTGGTCGATCAGAAGAGTTTGATAAGGCAGTCCTGCAATCGTTTCATGAAGCAAGAGCATCCAACATTCCAATTTTCGGAGTGATATTTAAAGAAAATGCTATTATTCTGGCAGAAAAGTTTGGAATGCGAAATTTTCAGGCTTCAGCTAGTCTGTTGGCAAAGGTCAAATAACAATATGGAATTGCATTTAAAAGCATATCAGGTGAAAGTGGCGCCGTAGATGAAAAAATAGTCGAAGAATGGAAAATATTTTTGAAGGTGATATTAGATGGATATAATGAGAAGAACATATTCAATGCAGATGCGACGGGCCTACCCCACAACAGGGTGCCTAATAAAACTTTAACGTATATGGGAGAAAAGTGCTTTGGTGGAAAATACAGTAAGGATCGACTGACTGTTTTACTTTACACTAATTCGGATGGATCCGAGAAATTCCCACCACTAGTTATAGGCAAATCAAACCAACCAAGGTGTTTTAAGAATATTACCAGGAAACCTTGTGAGTACCGGATTAACAATAAAGCATGGATGACATCACAAATTTTTATTGACTGAATTAGAAAATTTGATGAAAAAAGGCATCAAGAAAAGATAAAAGTTTTACTTTTAATCGACCATACTCCAAATATCCCTTGACTTACAAATTTGACTATTCACATCTTACCTGCTAATTACACTAGCAAGTTGTAGCCATTAGACCTGGGTATCATTCGCAGTGTGAAAGCATACTACAGAAAGTCTTCAATTAGGAAATTAAAAACCATTCGGCTGATAGTACTAAAATTAGAAAATTTATGACCGGGGAAGCAATGCACATGATAATATCAGCATGGAAAGAAGTTCTTCATCCACAATAAAAAAAACTGCTTTCGCGTTGCTGAAATTGACAAAGAACTTGTAGTGGGACTGCAAAGTATAGATGTAGAAATCAAAGAAGATGACATTACCTCTGAAGAATGGAGAAGTCTTGTTGAAGATGAGGATGTTACAATTCAAGATTTCTACAATTGTGATGAATCTGTTTCAACAAGAGATTACAGAAATGTAGAACAAATTTATGAAGATATAGTAAACGAAAACACAGAGTCAAACGTAGAAGGTGAAGTTGAAGACATGGAAAATGAGACACTGCCACCGTCTTACACACATGCAACTTCTGCACTATACGCTATATTACATCGAATATGGAAGATGACACATTTAACATTTTAGAAAATCGGGAAAATAGAATAACAAAAACAAGGAGGAAAATAAAGCAATCAACACTTTTTGACTTTGTTAAAACCAAATTTATCGTATTGTTTGTACTCTTTTTTCAATGTAATTTAAAATAACTTTTTGTCAATAAAATAATAATGATAATAAAAATAACATTTTTAAACACGCCAATATATTAAGAAATATATTGATCGTCCAAAGCCTATAAAGAGTGTAGGGAAATGTTATTTTTTTCACAAATTCTGTTTAAGGGCGATCTCTATTTAAGGGCGATTTTTCGCGGTCCCTTGAAAGTCGTTAAACAGAGAGCCAACTGTATATATATATATATATATATATATATATATATATATATATATATATATATATATATATATATATATATATATGTATATTTATACATATATATATATATATATATATATATATATATAAATATATATATATATACATATATATATATATATATATATATATATATATATATAAATATATATATATATATATATATATATATATATATATATATATATATATATATATATATATATATTTATATATATGTATAAATATACATATATATATGTATAAATATACGTATATATAAATGTATATATATATGTATATGTATAAATATATATATATATATATATATATATATATATATATATCGCTCACTCCTTTCGACAACGTCATATCTCAAAAAACAAGATTTTTCAGAAGAGTGATTTGAAAGTTTAAAAGTACATTGAAATGTATTGGAAATAAATTTTAATTCTGTTCTCTAGCGGCTAAATATTAAGCAGTGAGATATGACGATCTTGCAGGGATATACTACTCTTTCAGGGATTCTGAATAGAAGCATAACTAAAAATCGACGATTTTTGAGATAAGATGTTGTTGAAAGGAGTGAGAGATAGGTATATATATATATATATATATATATAGAGAGAGAGAGAGAGAGGGAGAGATATATACTTATATATATAATTCTCAAAAAATTTTTAAAGAACATAGATAAGGAAAAGACTATATTGACAATGGTAAATAAATCGAGCTTCTCCTTTGATATTTCAGTCAGTTTATCTCGCAAATTGACTATACATTTTCTTAATTAATTTAATCATACAATTTTACTATGTCTTCTTAGATAGCCTCAATACCAATAGATCAGGGAGAATAGTCCAAGCTGTACAGGAATAAAAATCATCATTAGCTTATTTATAAAGCAAAAATAATTTCATTTTCGCAAGTTAACTTCTGATTAACTTTAACAGTTTTTCATTTAAATATATACTGTTATCATAAGTGTATAGTTTTCAGTTTTTGAGCTATATGTCATTAGAAATTGTATTCATAAAAACAAAACCCAAATACGTAGTTTCCTATATTGTAGTCTGCGCGGTCTTGAAAGCTGTGTATTATCACAATTAGAAACCGAGCAGCGTATAAATAAAACAGCGGACGTGTTGCGCCATCTATGATCATTTATATCAACTAATAAATATTAATATTTCAAATACGTGATCAACAAATTAGGAATTATAATACTGTTTGAAACTTTTTAAGTGGTTTGAAAATAGTAAAGACTATTGAAAAATTAAGATCCCCATCGTGGAAGTTAAAAAAGCGACGAAATTTCGAGTTTACTGAATTCTCTAATCGCTAAGAAAAATAGTATTTGAACACAACAATTGTAAAATTTGAAAAAAAAATACTTTTTGCTTTTTATACAATGTTAATATTCGTGCAAGGCTGTCATTTTATGCTGCATTACAATTCATAAAACACTGTAAATCTTCGAAATTCCTCCTGCATTTTTCACAAATAATACTTCTGTTTTTAAGTTCAGTTAAATCATGAAAGAAAAGTTTTATTTTGAAATTTGTTTGGAAATCCTGGTTGAAAAATGCTAAGAATTTTCGATTGATGAATAACTATACAGTAAAACTTCGTTTATCCGTCCCTCGTTTATTCGGATCTCCGGATAATCCGGATAAAATTTGTAGACTTTTTTTTATTCAATGTTCACATTATCTATATAATAGCCGTTGTCTCTGTATAACACTTCCGGGCTGTACTCATCTTTCAATTGAAGCTCTCAGTAAACAAACAGCCGGTTAGGCTTAATTTCAATTTCAGATGTGGATCCTAATTTTTTCTTACCTAAAAACTAATATCTTCTCCATCAAATCACGTTTGTTCAGCCTATTTATCTATAAAACATCCAGAACTAAAAAAAATGGATGCTTTTAGCTGTATATTTAACAGTTTTTAAAAATCTGTGTACTTTTGCGATGAATTCTGAAAGTAAACAAACTTGAACGTGAATGAATCAAGTAGCTCAAGTATTCATATCGCGTAGTGATCTGTAAAAAATTGGATGGCAGTCTACTACTCCAATCGCATGAAAAACTAAATAAATAAAAAATAATGAAAGGGTTTGCTTTTACAAGGTGTGGATTAAATGCAATATTGTTAGATAATTCGGGATATTTTTTAACTTTCATATACTTTTTCCATTATGACGTCATTATTAGTATTATGACGTCAAAATGACGGGTTGGATGGCAGTCTACTACTCCAATCTCATGAAAAACTAAATAAATAAAAAATAATGAAAGGGTTTGCTTTTACAAGGTGTGGATTAAATGCAATATTGTTAGATAATTCGGGATAATTTTTAACTTTCGTATACTTTTTTCCATTATGACGTCATTATTAGTATTATGACGTCAAAATGACCGGTTACCTTCTAGTTAGATAATAATTTTTAACTATGACAGGAAGATCGTAACTATATGTACGCCAAATATTCGCTTTTTTTTTTGATTCAATGTATAGTTTCTGCATAGATTCTATGCGTTTGCGTGACCGTGCTTCATTTAAACGCCACACATGATTGAAACAGAAGACAGTAGACCAATTCTTTGCTAAGAAACGATGTGAAAAGTTATGTCTTGTAAACAATACTATGAAATTTTGTTACAAAACGTAGTTTTTTATCGTAATAAACATTAAGTCTGCTTAGTTAAGGATTTCGTTTAGCTTATTACCCATATTACCCGGATTATCCGAATTGCCTATAGTGCCAGTAAGTCCGGATAAACAAGGTTTTACTGTACACCGAGTCTATACTCATGAGTTTATGCCCTATAAACAATTTGGGTAAATATAAAAAACATGATACAGTTTCCTGCCAAGCCACTTTTTGGGCCAAACGTTTGGAGCTTTGGAATTTTCCGAGGACAACCACTTGGTTTCTTGAGTAAGAAGACTCATTTGCTCTCACATTTGAAAACCATCGCAAGATTGTTTTTCGATCAGTAATGGCATTGCATAGAGTCTGAAGAACGTTCTAAATGCGCTCTGTGTCGCGGTTACAGAATCTTTGTTTTTAAATAACGACTTGATAACGAAACAGCGATGATCACCGGACCAACACATGGTGTCTACTGACAACTAGAAAATCCGCACGAACTGCTGTCACCTTCTACATTATCCTACCACAACTACTCTCTTACCAGTGAACTTCAGAAATGTGGGAGTCTACTCTGCCGTTTAATAGAGGTCTGTAGATTATAAGTGATCGCTCTTATGCAGATTAGAAGTGATTAGCACGAAAGTCGAAGTTGATCGGCCTATTCTGTCGGGTTGTAAGACCGTTTATGTCCATCTTGAAGGATAAGTCCTAATTTTCCTTTTATTATTAAAACGTAATTACAACAGATGTGCAGAAATAAGAAGGCCGAATTATATGGTACATCATGCATTAATTACTCCACCGAATTTGCTTGCTTAACTGATAGTGTGCGTCAAAAATGGGCCTTCCCTAAATGGACAGAAAAGACAAAACATTTGTGCTCGAAAAGTAAACAGGAAATACAACGTAAACAAAGCACAAATAGCAGTAAGGTGCAATTTCGCAAAATTGCACCTTACTGCTATTTGTGCTTTAATTACGTTGGATTTCCTGCTTATTTCCCTACATGGGTTCACCAGTACAAAACAAAATGCATTTTTGTTTCCTAAGAGAGAACAAAATAATACTGATATTGATATGCCGAGTCTAAATTCAAAATTACGCTTTCATATCAAATATGCAAACAAAAATCTTTCACATAAGTAAACAGATGTAAAGAAAAGAAGCGGCAGTTACAAAGAACATTAGGTAATTCGGTAAATCGTGATAATACATAGTCCTTTAGCCAAGTCGGACTCCAGCACTTGTGGTGCTATTTAAAACCGGAGCAGCACCACTCTGTCCAATAGCCTGTATGGACTTTATCTCAATTACTGTCGGTCAAGGGGTATAAGGCACAACATACACACACACATGATAATACAAAACAAGTTATTGTGAAGATCACCAGCTTGAAACATGATTTGAATAAGGTCCTAAATAAGGCAAATGATAATAAAAGAATAAACAAGGATAAGTTAAGTAAGTAAATCTTTATGGGATTCAGGGGCATGAAATTTTTTTTTAAATTCTAGCGTAAAACATACCTTTGAGATTTTATAAACAAGAAAACCGTAACCCCAGAACTTTGCCATGATTACAGTACCAGATACAATTTTTAGGTTGTTCTGACTAAGCTTACCCTGCTGCATATGTGTGCTTTGTGTCCTTTTATCTTGGAATGAGTACTTCTTTTTATGATTTGACCGTTATAAAGTAATATCTCTAAAATTCCCTGAAATGTATCTCTATGAAATGTTGCACACCGTTCTATTGTTCTATTTTCATCAATATGTATTGAGGATTTTGGATGAAAGGGAAAAATTTCAAAAATCGTTTTCTCTGAAACCAAAAATTCTTTGAAAAAATGGTTTTTAGTCTTTAAAAATGATTAAAAACTAATCCTTTTAAAAGACAAAGGAAATCTATTCTTTTTTCTTTAATCTTAAAAGACAAAAAAATTTTCTAAATTAATAATGAATTTCAAAACACATTCACGAAGATAAATTATTTTTAAACCTGTCCTATGAACAAACTTTTATTTTAAAACGGCAAATTGTGTCCATAGATTAGCAGATATATCTAATGCTACAAAGATTTAAATTTTTAACATTATGTTTTTAAAAAATATTCAAATTGGTCTCATATTTTTTTCGTTGCACAAAATTCCTGACACGAAGACATGGTGTAGCTACTACAAAAAGCATCTACATAAAAATATACAAAACTTTGTGTCCAAGACTCTCTAAAACCTTTGACCGCCAGGTGATTACTAATTCATTTTCTTCTAACCGATTTGAAAGCTGCGTGATCTTGTGCTGAATTATTTAAGACTGTGCTTGCCGCAGACTGGTAAGTCTGCTGACTCCAGAGTTTGTTAATGCCAAACTTCTTTGAGTCCACACAATTGTAGGTACGTTAAGCAGAACCACAAACAAATTCAGGCGATAGAACAGAAAAATCCTATTACCTATTAGAGAAGCATTATCTGAGAGATTAACTAAGTTTCCATATAATGAGACTTTGGGGAATAACTCTTGAATCAGTCTGCCCGCATACGATAAAGGGCATTCTTCCTCCTTTAAATCTATAATTTTTCCCATTAGTAGTTTTATCAAGTGACTCGCGGAATGACTAATGTTTTCTGTTTGAGTAGCTCACTGTGTATTTTTAGCAGGTGTGCCTGATCAATCACTGCATATGATTCCTGTATACGATGTAATACATCCAAGCTACACTTTCTTGCCAAGTTTTATTTGAGATTTCAGTAGCTTTGCTTGAATTGCGTACCCTGGTGAATCGCTTACAATTTAAATTGACCTTATGTTGTTATTAAATGCATAGTCTAGGTCAGGGATTCCCAATGGAGGCCAGGTGGACTCCTTGGGGGTCGACGGAAGTTTAAAAAGGGTCTCTAGTATTCCAGGGGTCTGTTGGGGGTCTATGATAAATTTTTCTGTTTTAAAATTTAATTTTTAGGAATGTAATTATTAGATAATATCCGTTTTAATATGTATAAATGCAGATTTGCTTAGGGCAGAGTGATCCACGCTTATAAAGTCGAGTGTCATGACTCTTTTGTATATGTGTCGAATGCCACCGTCAGCTTTTATTTGTGTACCAACACTAGGCAGAACTGGGGAAATCCACTGAACCTTAAACAGCACACGGTTCCTCTTGATGCAACCAATCAGAAGAATTTCCGTTTTCTCTTAGTGATGTTTGTGCAATTAAAATATGTGTTTCTGGAATCTTGTTTATATTTGTGAAATTAAAAATGAAAATAGTACAAAAATAATATAACATAAACCTAATGAACCCCTTTTTCTAATTTTTTGTTCATATTCTTAGTCAGACTGTTATCCTTAAGTGTTTTATGTGCAATATTAGTATTATAATTATGTTGCATGCTGTATATTATAGAGAAAAAATGTGAGAAGGGTCGATGAAAAAAATCATTCTTTTACAAGGGGTCGATGAAGGAAAGAGGTTGGGAACCTTTGGTCTAGGTCTTTCTCTTCAGTTTGCCACGCCTCAAGGAAAACGAAGATCCTGTTGTTGAGAATTCCAATCCAAAGAGCAGATGGTCCTGCTCTCGATTTATAACCACTTAATTTTATAAATTGCATAATGAAGAAAACAAACTTGTAAGTGACAGAATACGACAAAATTGACAATACACAATTTTAGGAGATTTTTAATATGTCTTACAATGTAAATTGACCTTCTGATGTTGTTATTAAATATCTAGTCTAGGGCTTTCTCTCCAATTTGCCAGGTCTCTTGGAAAACGAAGACCCCGTTATTAAGAATTCTTATCCAAAGAGCAAATGGTCCTGCTCTCAATTTATAACCAGTTAATTATATAGTTTGAATACTGAAGAAGAATACTGGTAAGTGCAAGAATGCAACTAAGTAAACAATACACAATTTTAGGAGAATTTTAAGCAAATAAGTTGAATAGTAGAAGTAAACGTTGGTTTCAGATACAAATCAGTCTCAAGTTAGAAGTCTTCAAATCCCGTAAATCTCAGTTAATTGCGGACAGACAAAAAAATTCAAAAATAAAAATTAACAGTACTTATGATATACTTACCTTTTTATGGACTAAAAAAGTATTTTAAATTTAGAGTTCTGGTACTTTTTCAAAAAATTCTGTTACGCAGATACATTAACAAATTTTCATAGATGTTTAGAGAGCTTGTAATTTCACTTGAGCGGAGTCTTACAGCTTTCGTTTCATTGTCTAGTCTGTTCTAATTAAATATTAGCAACCTTATCCATCAATGAATTAATCACGTCATTAGTTCTTTTAACTATTAGATGCTGTCCAGAAGCTCTGCCGTTTTCTGAAATTGTGCGAAAAGAAAAGCCATCTTTCTTCTACCTGAAACTATGTACACTGTCAAATTTATTGCTTAACACGAACCAATCTAACAATAGTTTATTTGTACAAAAGCACCCCAGTCTTGTACCTTTCCTTTAGCAGTCCATGTACCACATCTAAAGACTCAGCCAAAACCGACATATTAAGCAAATTGAATATCTTTTGGGGGCTCTAAGCTTGTAACGTCCTTGAATGAACATTTCCAAGCCCTACATGTTCGACTCGGTTTGGTCTGTCCTAATAAAGTATTTGCCCACTCATCAATCAATAATGTAACTACGTCGTTTATTCTTTTAACATTTAATTGTTCTGTCTTTTCAGAAATTCTTGAGAGAAAAAGAAAGGACGTCCTATCTCTTAAGTAGAACAATACACCCAGTGCAATTTATCATCTGACACGTACCAATCTAACAATGACACATTTCTTCCCCAAGAAAAATGGATTCTTTCTTCTCGCATCTTCCTCCCATTTATACCGCACACTCCCCCTTCGTAGGTGGTTCTTCTTCGACACGCTTCCCTCACGCAATGTGGGGTGTTGTAAAAGTAGTTACACCTTTATTGAATTTCATTGATTCGATCTCCAGTTTTCTGTGCCTCACGAAGAGTTGCTCCCACTACATTAGAGGACGTCATTATTTACTGTAGAGGACCCTCCTAATATTTTTTTTTTTTTTGGAAGGGGGCTTCATTCGGTGCTGATTCATAACGACCGTTTGATTGTGAAGTTGAAAGGCTTTCTTTGTATCTCTTCTGTTTTCTGGATCTGCAGCATAGAGTGAATGTAATTGATTGCACCAGCTTTCTAAAGTGGTTCTCTGTCAGTCTTGTCTTGGTACGGCTTCGTTCATGAAAGGTTCTTCTTTATGTTCTAGGAGTAAATTAGCAAAGAAAAAACAATTTAACTTAAATCATTGAATATTTGGGAATTTTTTTCACTTAATTAAACAAAAATGAACGGCATATATTTATACACCCTTTTTTAAAAAAAAGTTATTAATAAAAGAGGATTTATTTTGGAGGGCCATTATTCACTATATAGGACCTTAATAATAATTTAGAAGGGACTACATTCGGTGCTGATTTTTAACGACCGTTTGATTGTGAAGTTGAAAGGCTTTCTTTGTATCTCTTCGCTTTTCTGGATCTACAGCATAGAGTGAATGCAATTGATAGCACCAGCTTTCTAAGGTTGTTCTCTGCCAGTCTTGCCTTGGTACGGCTTTGTTGATAATAGGTCCTTCTTTATGATCTAGGAGTAAATTAGCAAAGAAAAATTAATTTAGCTTAAATATTGAAATATTTGTGGACTTTCTAAACTTATTTAAACAAAAATGAATGTCATATATTTATATACCCTGTTTTTTTTTAAGTTATTAATAAAAGAGGATTTGCTTTGGAGGGCCATTATTTACTATGTAAGGCTCTAATAACATTTTAGAAGGAGCTTCATTCGTTGCGGATTCATAACGACCGTTTGATTCTGAAGTTGAAAGGATTTCTTTGTATCTCTTCTGTTTTCTGGATCTGCAGCATAGAGTGAATGTAATTGATTGCGCCAGCTTTCTAAGGTTGTTCTCTGTCAGTCTTGCCTTGGTAGGGCTTTGTTAATAATGAGTCCTTCTTTTTGTTCTAGGAGTAAATTAGCAAAAAAAATTAATTTAGCTTAAATCATTGAATATTTGGGAATTTTTTAAACTTATTTAAGCAAAAATGAACGATATATATTTATATGCCCTTTAAAAATATATTAATAAAAGAGGATTTACTTTGGAGGGCCATTATTTACTATGTAAGGCTCTAATAACATTTTAGAAGGAGCTTCATTCGTTGCGGATTCATAACGACCGTTTGATTCTGAAGTTGAAAGGATTTCTTTGTATCTCTTCTGTTTTCTGGATCTGCAGCATAGAGTGAATGTAATTGATTGCGCCAGCTTTCTAAGGTTGTTCTCTGCCAGTCTTGCCTTGGTAGGGCTTTGTTAATAATGAGTCCTTCTTTATGTTCTAGGAGTAAATTAGCAAAAAAAAATTAATTTAGCTTAAATCATTGAATATTTGGGAATTTTTTAAACTTATTTAAGCAAAAATGAACGATATATATTTATATGCCCATTAAAAATATATTAATAAAAGAGGATTTACTTTGGAGGGCCATTATTTACTATGTAGGGCCCTAATAATTTTTTGGAAGGAGCTTTATTCCGTGCTGATTCATAACGACCGTTTGATTGTGAAGTTGAAATGACCGTTTGATTGTAAGTTGTTTTTGTAACTTTTTTTTTAAGTTTGCATTTAAATAATAATCTGGGGGTATAAAATTTATATCACAAGAAAGATCATAAAAATTTCTTTAAAATGAAATCTCTTTCGAATTTTTACTTCTATTTTCTGATTTTTGATGAATTTTTAAAGTTTAATTTTTAGAATTTAATTTTTTAAATGCTGATCACGTGGCTTCTATTATTTTTGTGATACTTTAAATTAATTTTGCATAGCGATGCGTACATAGCGATGAAATAAATTGGAAAAAAAATATTAAAATACGGTAAAAGATAAAATTTAACCATCAGAATAATTAAGATGGAATTTTTTAAAGAATTTAATTCAAATTAGTATGCTTTATAGATGTTAAACGTACAAATTAATTGCACACATTGACCATTGCATTTATTATATATATATATATATATATATATATATATATATATATATATATATATATATATATATATACATTGGCATTAATTGCGGGTATTCAGCAAGTAAATTTATGAATTTATAGTTGTTCCTGATACCAATAGGAATGACAAGTACATAACAGCTATGAAAAACTAAAGATAAATTTGTAAAAAAATCTAAATCTGTGCAGTTCTAAAAACCCGATAAATAAACGCCGCCCAACAACCCCCATATCTATAAGACTAAGTAACCCACAAGTATGATAGACATGAAACAGTAAGGCAAAATGGTTTATTTTATTTTATTTTAATATTCAATCAAAAACCGCCGGTGATGGCCGAACGGCTAAGGTGCTGGCCTTCAGTTCAGTTTCTGTGGGTTCGATCCCTGCTGTTGTAGCCGTTCGGAATAGGCTACAAGCATCCATAAACTGTAGGCCCCGGTTGAATTAACCTTCGTGTAGCAAATGTTGTCCGTAGCGCACCAAACCAAACCAAGCTTAAATCGAGATCCTGAAAAATATGCTTTTTTTCATATTTTTTAAAACTGGGTAAGTTAAACATTATTTTTCAAAATAATAATTATAAAAAAGTAAATATATGAATAAAAATCTAAATGTTAATCTGTATACTACAAAGAATGAGCAAATATATATGCAATTCTGCCAAACTTATCAGAATAAAGAATTTCGGTATACAAAGAAAAAAACGTTCCTGTTTATTATATTTCAGTATTCAGATAAGTCCCGATAAATTAATGGTACTTAAAAACTTCTGTAAGCAAAAAATGAATCAGCAGTACTTATATAACTTTCTTTAAAAATATATAAAAAGTACAGATTAGAATAAAAAGGCTTTAAATATAATTAAATACAATGCTTTAAACCAGATAAAAAAGAGAATCGTGCACAATAGCGTCATTTTTATAATTATGAGGACCCTTGAATTAAATGCACAAAAGCGACATTTTTTTAGCTAATTTTAGTATTTAAATAAAAACTGATAACTGCTTAGATTAACAAAAAGATTTTAAACAAAAAATAGTGAAATTAAGCAGACTACATTTTTACCTCGTTAATTCAGGAATTTTTAAAACTTTTCAAAACAGTAATGAGTCTCAAATACAGGGATTACTTTTTCTTACTCTTTGTCTCTTAAGTCTCGATTATACTGGAACTGTCGAAAAATATTAAACGAAATGAGATATATATATTTATATATATTTATATATATATATATATATATATATATGTGTGTGTGTGTGTGTGTGTGTGTGTGTGTGTGTGTGTGACATGCCAAGAAATAAACATCGTCTCATTTTAAATTGAAACTCATTTAGTATTAGGACTACGATTATATAATTTTAGGCTATGAAAAAAAATACACCGGGTTTTTTTGGGGTCGGGGGTCAATTGCCCCTACTGCCCCCCCCCCCCTGGTGCCTCCATTGCTTCTACTACTGACATTCTGCAGCTGTATTTTCACTATTTGCTTTCCTTGACAACAGAAACGGGTAAAATATTAATATTATATTTAGTAAAAGCTTCTTATAAAAAAAGACAGTAAGGACTGACAAACACACAACAAAGGACTGACACAAACATATATTATTTAAATAATTCTAAAGATATTGTGATTTGAAATCTGAATATAAGTCTGTACAACAATAAAGCACTAAAAATCCCACAATAGTGCTATCTCTGGACGCGGTGGCCCAGTTGGCAAACGCAGCGAGCCAGTGTTCTAAACGCCTCTGGTTCGATGCCGGTCACTGACAAGTCCATCGCTGTGTTCACTACTGGTGACCGGGGCACGTAAAATATGTCGTGGCTGCAATGTCCTCCAAGTTCTCAAATTTACTCTGGAGGTGCGGGGTCAAGTGCTCTGGTCTCGTCACATGACTCGGTTCAAAATCAAGGGACCGGCTCATAGGGGGGTAGTGCTGGTCCACCTATACGGTGCTCCCAGAGAAGCGGCCAGCATAACCGCGGTGTCCTATGGCGGTAAGGATAATGTCCAAGAAACCATCTGCCGCATTGAAAACAATAATTACAAGATAAAAAGTACTTTTTATATACCATGTTTTTAAATTTTCTGTTGAATCATATAAACTTGATGATTCTATGTATTAATAAATACTTTTTAAAAAAATTTTCGATGAATTATCCCATCAACTTGAAAGAAAATGAAATTAATTGGAAGTTAACTTGCGTTTAACTTTTCGTTCCCGTTCCGGTCGATAGATGGCTGCACCAGTCTACAAAACAAGATTAACTGAAAATAATAAAAACATGGTAAAAATCTGCTTAAAGATGGCTAAAAGTATTCGAAAAATGCATTGTCATCGTGTTCTGAGATTTTCTAAAAGTTTCAAATGTCTAGCTAGTCGAGAAGTTAGTTAAAAATCGATTGCAAGATTTGTACTGGACAAACACACAAACACACACACAAACAAGAAAGCAAATTAATAAACACATGGAAAAAATAGTGCTATCTCTGTAAGAATTGCTTTTCTTCTCATACAAACAATTAAAATCAGTTTAAAATACCATCTTAAATTTATAAAATTGACAAATTTACGAGTTTTTAAACTTTTTATAAGAAAGAATGAATGAAATTATGCATATATTAATTTTTTTTAAACACGTAATGTATAAATTAATGAAGGAAAAAAAGATCTAAATACGAATATATATGCTACTAAAACTCAGGGCGGGAGTGACAACGAAGAAAACCGAAACATTTATAAAAATAGAACACCCTTGATACAATAATAAACCGAATAAAATAGAATATTTTTTTTCTTTTATTAATATTTAACCAAACTCGGATAAATATTTTAAATTTAATGTTTTTTTTTTCCAAAACAGACCAACATCGAATTCATATATTACTTTTTTCTAACTTACAAAAATGTAAAAAGAGTGATATTTAAAATCGAAATATTCATTCTGTATAATACTGAAATGCTGAAAATATAATCACACAATAGCTGGGATATTTATAAGATTAAAATACCCTTGGCTCAAGTAAAAACAATATTAAATACGTTTTTTCAATTCATTTTAATATTTACTAAAATATCGCTAACATAGGGATTTCCAAAACTTCCCTTAGCAATAATGAATGAAAAATGCACTCATTCTTATTTTTCAAAAAAAAAAGATCATTATACTTAAGAATGAAAAAAAATATATAAATATAAATATGTATATTACTCATGTACTAAAAATATAGCTCGCAATTACACCATACTTGAAAAAAAAAACTCGCATACGTGTAGCTTAATTTACCTCGCATGTGTTGGAACAAAAAGAAATTCTTTCAATTTTATATCAATATTGACAAATTAAGAAATGACTGAAAAAAACTAAAAATTAGTACTAATACTAAAAATCTGGAAGAAAATAGCGCGAAAATTCAAAAGCGCCGTATCTATAAAATTAATATTCCTTGGTAAACGTATAAACTATATAAGAAAAATTAATTTTAGTATATTTTAACATTCTGCTACATTCTGAGGAATTTTGAATTACAAACCTTCCTTTAAAATAAAAATGGGCGACAAATATGCGTGATCATCTTTTCAAACAATTATAACAAAGCAAAAATTATTTTTAAAACTATATTAGGTAGTCTCTTCTTACGAAACTACCACGGGTTATTAAAGTAGGATTACTTATCGTTGCTTACCTCTTTTTTTCCCTTTTTTTACGCATTTTGGTTATTTTCTGTTTAACTGTTTACTGCTACTGGATTTGGCGCACTACCAAAATTATAACTCGCGACACCGGACAATCTTTTTCTCTCCGTAGGACCGTTATTGAGGAACGTAATCCTACATTAATATCGAAATACTGTAAATCTCTATGATAATAAAGTAGCAAATCATAGATCCTTATTTCTATAAATAAGGATCAGAATAAGATTTGCTATAATCTTACAGGATATGAGTGGTAGGTATTTTTGATTATATTTCTTAGTCCATTTGTCCTTAAGTTTAAACAGATGATAGGGCATTGATTCCAAATATCACTGCTGCCATCTGTTGGTTATAAAAGAATATTTTTGTGTACGCCAGAATTATTCGATAAAGTCAGTAATGTAATTTGTTCTATATAGATATAATCCGAGGAAATAAATAGAAAATTTTTCACAAATGTGAAGTAAATGATAAGTGTTGCTATTTAAAATCATTTTCAATAAAGACTCAAAAGTTCAGTTAATCCTTTTCTTGAATTATGAATGAAACGTATTAATCGAAATATTTAACGAAATTATCGTAAAATAAAAGTTCATTCCGGTCCAATATTGAAATTAGCTTCAATGCTCCGTAACCTACGGATAACGTAAAAGCATATGTTATGAATAGCAAAACAATTGCCCTAATTTTACAACATACTCAGGCATCAAATTTTGTTTAGGAACGTATGAAAATTACTGCATTAAAAATTAAGAAATGGGGTTTTGTGCATAACTGATCATCCTTTTTAAGGCTATGAAATTAAAATGAGAAAAAACTTGTGGAACACCTTATCTTTTTCCCTAACCTCTTTCACAAACTTCCGAATGGAATAATATTCAAAGTACAGTGGTTTCCGCTTATAAGAATCACGTTTGTTATTACCGTTTTTGAGTCTTATAAGCGGTTGATTCTTATAGCCGAAATTTTGGTTTTTTGACGGGCACACGCACACCTTTATATACATTTATTAGATAATTTACCATAAAATAATCTTTAATTTACGTTAATTATCTTTTATTAAAATTATCTTTTATAATTTTAAAAATACAACTTAATTTCGAGACCTATCATTAGATACACATGATTATAGTAAGAGAAAAAAATAAACCACTATTTGGTACAACATACCTGCTTAACAGTCTAACATTTCAGCTACAGGAAGGGTGCAAGAAAAAGTTTTCTATGGTAGCTTGACGTAATGAAGTTTTCAGGAGGCTGTTTATACCTCTTTCAATACCAATAGTCTCAGACCAAGATTCACCTTCTAGCTTACGTTTCACGATTTGATAACGTGCTGAATCTAATAATGTCACGTTTGCCTAAGTGATAGTGGACACTTCGCCGAAGATTTATGTGTTTCAGGGTCCAGGAAGCTGCAACCAGGATGTGGGAGGTGGAAAAAAATGAGTCCCTGTCTTTGTTTGTCAGCGGAGAAAAGTGAAATTGGATCTGGACGGGTAGGATGCCCCTGGGTCAAGATAATGGGACAGTGTTTAGATAAAGTGTTTAAGGGGAAATTATTATGTTATGTCTAACAAAGAAAGGGATGCATTTTACGACTGTATTCCATCCCATCTTATCACTCTTTCTTTAAGAAAAGAAAGAAAGAACTTCGTGCCTTTTGAGGGTTTAAGTGGCTTTTTTTGAAAAATGAAAGAAAAGTGAAGTGTGTAAACTGATTCCTAAAACAGGTAGATTGATTCTTTAAAGCGAAAATTTTAACATGGGAATAATGCATTTGTTTTTGTTTTTGCGATATTGATTCTTATAAACGGTTGATTCTTATAACCACTGATCACTATAAACGATGGTTACTGTAATTAGAAATGGACAAGGAGGAACGCAATAGCGGAGTTTCATCTTGCCATATACCATGACTGTTGTTTAAAAATCCTGCATTGCTTCGGCATTGTTTCTGATTTTTCTAAAAATTTTGAAATATGCAGAAGGAAGGAAACATCTCGCGTTCTTAGCTATCCTGCGCTATCCATACACGTACAATGGTTTGGGGCTGTGAAGCGACAAATGCCACAGGTCCAGACACTTTTCTCTGTTGTTATATTTTGTTTTCTTTATTTGACATTTATTTATTTATTTTTTTTTTTTTTGGGGGGGGGGGGGGGGCTTAGGTGCCGCTGGTTCTCATATTCAACAAACAAAAGGTCTGTCTACTTTAACTGTCCCAAAACAATTTCTTCTACAATAGCAAGACTAATAATTAATCACTTTAAAGTTATGTTTGGTTCCACTTATTTTATTAATAACTTTATATCTTAGTGGACTGAATAAGAATCCATTAACAAAAATATTTAATGTTCTTGTTTAAGTGCAACTAATCAATCTTCCTAATTCTTTTAAAGAAAACTTTTTGGATCATTGGACATCCATTACTTCCCCAGTTGAACTTATAACCAAGATTGACGAATTTGAGAAAGTGCATACGGGGTAAAACTCCTTCGATGGGTTACAAGGATCAAAGTAATAGTATTTTGAGGTATTCTGTTTAAAATTGCTTGAATTTGTTTAAATTGTATATGATTGCAAAGAATTATATTATGTTGTAACTGGCACATTGTGAAGTGCTATTGAGGGTAGTCTAAATTGTTAGGGACTTAAAAAATAATTTTAATAGCCTTAGGTAAAATTTAAATAGGGACTTGGCACAGTACCGTATTAGGAAAAGAGATGTCTTTGTCTATGGCAAATTGGGAGCTTATTTCCTGCACATTATGGAACTGAGACATCTGTTGCCTTCAGCATCTGAACTATTAACAAGCATGAACTTATCCTGAGTTTGGACATGTTCAACACTGGAGGGGGGAGGAGTTTGTGACAACGCTAGACTTGAAAATTTAAAGCCATAGCTCGCCACTGGACAGTAGACGAAGATTGTTTGTTTACAACGGTGTTGGGAGGTTTTTCCACGCGCGAGATTGGGAGTTTTTTCCGCGTGCCAAGATTTTTGTATCTCAGCTGCGCGCGCTGAGATGTTTTTGTAACTTATATTTAAAATGTTGTGTTTTTTTTTGTTAATAAAAATGCGTGTGATGTTAATCGTCCATGCTTAGTGCTTTTCGCCTTACACAGTGGATTTCAGTAATAGTGAGCCAACCGGCCAAGCTGTTACAAGAGTGAGATTTCTCAGTTATAAATCTCGGATGGTCTTAGTTAAACTATTATGTTAATAAATTAGTACTGTTTTTACCTAATTTTGCTTAAAAAGCCGTCCTTTATCACTGAGTTTTCGCCGAAAAGTAGTAAAGAAATAATTTTCGCATTTATTCGCCCATATCGGCAAATTTCGCATTCATTCGCATCTATTTCGTAAATACGAAAATTAAGTATCCCAACATATGGCCTATTGTAAAATATTCAGCAAATTCCTCTCTTATCTCTAAAGTGCTTAATTTTGCCCGTTTTGCTATGTTGGGTAAAGGTTTTAGAGCTGAAATCTCTAAAACATTTTGTCTCCAAGAACCTTCTTGTACTACTACAGCATGGTCTGAAGGGTTAAAATTACATAACTTATGAGAATGTTTTGAATTAGGTTCATTGCATTACTGAACTAAGGTAGCTAAATTCAGTTTTCCGTCTATAATAATTATCACTATTGTTACGGCATTAAACCCTCATCCTGAAGAGTTACAGTCTTACCAGAAACAAGCAGGAGAATTTGAGAGCCCTGATGACCAATATGAAGTCTTATCCCCACACACTAAGGCAATTCAATATAACACAAGTAGCAAGCTGAAGCCTGCTGAGGCTGGGCCTGTAAGTGATCGACAAAAGCGACACCAGCTAACTCGTGAAATTAAAGTCGCACAGGACAAAATGCAGAAAACATTCGATACTCTAAACTATGGGCTGTCTACAAAGAAATGAGACGACGAATGCGATCTGTATGGTAAACTAGTAGCAAAAAAACTAAGAGAGTATTCCACCAACGACAGGCGTCTTCTAATGCAAGAAATTAATGGGCTTCTTTTAAAAATACCTCCTCGCAGAACTATGATATCATCTTGCAGCTACAGTTCACCTTCATGTGCACTGCCCTTGCCAATGTATCTATCCTCTTAACCGACAGAACCAAGTTCTCTTTCGTAACCCGAATTCATCATCTTCTGCCCTACGGACTTCACCTTCTCCACCTAACATCCCGAATCGATCATCTCCTGCTACACCTCGTTATAGCCAATTTCATCCAACTGAACTATACCCAATATGCATTTACACCTCACCACATGAAGACGGTAATACACCACATTCTGAAAACATTTATGCAGAATTTAACAATGCTGCAATTGACAATTTGGAATAATTATACACTATTAATATATTGTATATTTTTATACATTATTTAAATATATCTGATTATTCTGAGCTGAAAATAAAATTCTTATATTACGTTAGTGCTTACGTACCTTAATTTCTTCCTTCAAAGCGATGCTAATTGCTTGATACACTTCGGTGACAATTTTCGATATAATCGAACTTGAAATCTGGAACAGAAAATGAAGACTTCTGTAGCTATCACCATTAGCACAAAAATCTTAAAGCTACAGCAAGACAAACTTTAGCTGATATTGACTTTCACCAGTTAGTTCCTTTTTTTTAATAATTGATTCAATTTTACTCAGTAGATTATTAAAATCAGATGGTGACATTCTACAAAAATTTGAGAATTCTCTGAAATCTCGTGTGAAAAAATTCTGTGATGAATTACAAGTAGATAAGCGCATTGAAAACAGTGAATAATGTATTCAAAGTCGAGGTGTTTTATAAAGTAATGGATTTAATAATTAATCAATTAACTATTATATTTAAATCCGTTCGACAATTATGTACACTTTTTAAATGTCTACCATCTGCATATCTCGTGGCGTCATCTGAAAAAGTATCCTGGAAGGATCAGAATTGTTACAATCAGCATATCGTTGCGATATTTCACCTAGTTTGAGACCTCAACTGCTTCGATTTAAAATGTGTTTTAATATTCAATTAAAACAAATTACTTCTATACGCGAAGTTGCTGAACTACTTTTAATTCACACCACACCCTCAAGTAGCTTCTCTGACATTATTACAGCATGCATGATTTTTTTTAACTTTACCGGTGACGACAGCGACATCAGAACGAAGTTTTTCAAAGCTAAAATTACTCAAAACATTTTTAAGAAGCAGCATGTCACAGCACCGTCTTAGCTCTTGGTCCACTTTATCAATTGAAAGAACAATAGCTTGTCAACTTGATCTGGAGAAAGTGATTGACCGATTTGCAAACGAAAAAGAGAGGAAACAACAATTTTGAAGTTTTTTTTTATGTGAAAACTGAACATGCATAAATACATTTTTTCAATACAGTTTATAAAATAGGTAGTTAATATTAGTAGGCAATCCGTACTTAAAGAATTATAATTTCTTTTATTATATTCATATTTATTAAATTGAATTTCTTATTGTTGAAATGTCTTGAATATCAGATAAATTGTTATTAAATAAGGTTTTAAATCGAAATAAGAAAATTAGATAGAAAACAAATTTCGCCAGAACTCTTTCGAGAAACAAGTGGGCGCACCGTACTACTTGCTCCAGGGCGTTGAATATGTAGCTACGCCACTGCCACAGGTTCAGACACTTTTCTCTGTTGTTATAGTTTTTTTTTCTTTTTTGACATTTTTTTGGGGGGAGGGGCTTAGGTGCCGCTGGTTCTCATATTAAACAAACAACAGATCTGTCTACTTTAACTGTCCCAGAACAATTTCTTCTACAATAGTACGACTAAGAACTAATCACTTTAAAGGTATGTGTGGGGTCACTTATTTTATTAATAACTTTATATCTAAGTGGACTGTATAAGAATCCATTAACAAAAATATTTAGTGTTCTTGTTTAAGTGCAACTGATCATTCTTACATCTTTTAATAAAGGTAATACTGGAATGGCTTACCTTTAACATCATCTGAATAATATTTGAATAATATGTCAACACTAAAAAATTTAGTTCCATGCGTGTATCCTTAAAATGCATTTAATAATTGACTTCATGTTAACACATAACTGTTGCATTCATGACACACTGAATAACCTTTCGGAATTAGGTTTTACAAAATGAATAATTGACTGTAAAATGTGAACAGTTTGAACAATAATCTGCACAGAATCTTTAACAAAAAAAGAAAAACGGAATAGTATCCAATATAGCGATTTTTGAATTCTTACACGACATTGCTTAGAATATAATATACACCACAACAGATTACCCATTTCTTAGCCATTTTCTTGCCATTACACAGAATTGAATATGCAACAACAGAATAAAAAACATTTTTAGCTTGCAGTAAAAAAAAAGTTACATTGTGATGCCATCTATTGACCAGAAACACAATTAGAATACAAATTACAAACGATATGATGAATAAAATTAAACATTTATTATAATGATTTATTTAAAAATTATGATAAAAATAGTAAGTCTTTTATGAAGACTGAACAGTATGAAAATTCACCCTGAAGCCGCAAGATCCTTTATCAACTGCAGAAATTGTACAGAAACCCAGCTTTCTCCAGAACATATCTTTGACTGTCCAGCCATTGTGGCTTCGCTTTTCAAGCTTGTTTTCTCTTCTACAGCCCACAGGCAGCAGTTGACATCGCAGCTGCTGTTATCCAGGCATTTGGTTCTATTTAATTCTTCTCCACTGTTCGCAGACACGACAACAACCAAATATCTTTTAAAATTTGTAATACAAAACTTAACTGCTGGAAGAAAAGACTTGTAAACTGTCTTTCATTAAGCATCATCATTCATTTTGCATTGTGGGATCCATGGTGATTACAAGTGCAATTTCCAGGGTCCATTGCAAAAGAGAGGAAGAGCTTATCAAGATATCTGACGCTGAAATCACCATCAACGCTGTTGAATTAACGATAAAAATCTCTCAAGAGATTTTAGGGAGAAATTCAAAAAAGCCATGGTAAAATATAATATTGACTACTCTATAAAAGGAAAGCGTTTTTTTATGTAATAACAATGATTATAAGACTTTTCAGTGAGAATGAAAATTTTTTTTTCTTTAACCATTTTAATCTCACAGATACAGGCGAGAGGAAAATAAATAAGGGTCTAACGCCTTTTAAAGCCTTTTTCTGATCAATAATATTTCATCTAGCGTTTTCGCTCTTGTTTTGGAGATCATAAAATACGTAATGATAATATTCTACAAGAGAAATATTTTAACAAAATGTAATAAAACTAGTTGTATATATTTCCTGTCTGCAATAGGAAAGAAAATTATAATAGGTATCGAGCTGAATATATGCACTATAAAAAATAGAAAAAGTGTAAATATAAATTTGGGTAAATATAAATTAGTGTAAATATAAATAGTGTAAATATAAATTAAAAATCTATAATATATGCATTAAAAATTGAAAGATGCATACAATTTCAATTCTTATTGTGGGATCCATGGTAATTAAAAGTGCAATCTCCAGGGTCTACTGCAAACGAGAGGAAGCGCTTATCAAGGTATTATCCAAAATTTCTTTTTTTTCCTGTAAACATAAATGGTGGAACTATATACAAATGAATAAAAAACACGAAATAAACATGAATATTGCAAATTCTTCTTATTTACTGGGAAAATCTTTTTATTAAAATATAAATTGCAACAATTCTAAAAGTTTGCAGACGATCAGACTTTATGAGTTTCAAGGATAAAAATGATGCCCTAACGTCTACTTGTGTCAGTGCGTATGAAGTTTTGCGTGATACTTCCTTGCGAATTCAACTGTTTCTTTAAAAAAAAATGGTAATCTCTTTCAGTTCCAGAAATCCTGAATTTTTTTCACTCAACAAAAAAAAAAACCAGCTGGTTTCAAAAATGTCAAACGGCAATTAATGGGACTGCCTACGATCGGAGCCAATTTTTAAAAAAAATAATCTTTTTAAGGATTTTTTTGGTCTTTTATGGTAAAATAGCACTTAAAAATTAAAAAATAAATAAAAACTTACTTGAAAATACCATAATTTTTTATAAATTGGTCAATTGCAAGTAATTTTTAATGAAATTTAGCTAAAACGCCTATCATTCTGCCCAAAATTCTAACGCTACTATTTTAATTTCCTTCTCACACGACATATATAACAGTTAGCTTGAAAATGACCCACAATCTAAGAGAAATTTTAAAAATGCAAAAATAATACAGGCAAATTTATGTTCCAATATGAAAATTTTCCCCGAATCGTCATTCCTTTGCTTATAAAAACAGCCACAAATAAAAAACTATTTATTATACATAAATTATTGTGCGTCATTTCATTCACAATAGCATCTAAAACATTTCCTAAAAATGTTATTAAATTCTATGCATTATTAGATGAAATATCATGATAACGGTAGAGATTCTTGCAATCAATAAAATTAACCAAAACAGTCAAAAAATGACATTTTCAACGTAGGCAGTCACCTTAAAACTGAAGCTACTAACTGAAGCTGTTTATTTCTCCTGGCGTCCTAAAACAGAAATCTTTCTTTGCCGATACTAGCAACACTGTTTGACATAAACCATTTTTCCCGCACAATAAATTTTGCAGCTATAGAGAATGCTGATATGAATTTAATGGTATAGAAATAAACCGATAGCATTTAATTCTATAAGTGCATTTATTCTGAAAAAGTTGAAGGACTTATTTTATCGAGCATTAAAAGATACAAATTCTAATAAACTATTCGTTGTTAATAGTGCATTCATTCCAGATTTTCCATAGAACGGTTTGGTAGCAAAGATCCAGTTTTAAACAGGTAATAACTGTTTGACTAAACATCAGAATAGTGAATATATAATACGTGCAGTTTCTTTCTTTTTTATGCTTATCTTATTCTTATTTTTACATTTGTTTATTAAGTGCCATAAGAAATAAAAATAGAGATAAACATTAAAGAAGTTATTGTTTATTTTTTAACGCTTCTCGATGTTCGAAGTCCTATTCATCTTTGGCGTCTATTTGAACTTATGCCGAACTATGTTGCAATTGAATTTTTACTCCTAGAAAGAAAATGTGTTTAAAAGACAAACGCTTTTGGGGCAAACACTTCTACAAACCTTATCTCAAAAATAATTATTGCGATTAAAATCTAGGGCATTTGACTGCCACTGAAGAACACAAAACTTGTTCTCCTGCTGCTTGAATCCTGTTGAAACCAAACGAGAATATCTGTAATGCAACTTTACCCAGCTGATAGTGGCATTCATTATGAATGACACTACCAGCTGGGTAAGCTTACCCAATTTATCTTACCTTCAAAGCTATATTTCTTAATGTACCGATTTCTAAATTAATTATCTTTAAAAGAGAGACAATGACCAAGATTTGGTTTACCCGGTCAGCAACAATGTTCAAAGGTCTCTTGGGATCGGTTGTTGTACTGTTGCGATCTGAGGACGTTGCGTAAGCTGTGATCACTTTCTTCACTGTAGTTACTGAAAAAACGCTGGCTTTTGATCCTGACACTATGTTGTCTGGTTCCACTGATTCATTCCTCCGCAAAACACAACACTAACAAAAAATCATTGGGCCATTTATCATTACGCAGAGCTGCATATTAAAAGAGCCTTCGGAGACATTTTCTGCTTCAAAATGTCGAAAAGGTGTAATTATATGTACAATTTTTCGTTGTTGAAGAGCTGCTCGAAAAACCCAAAACTTAAATTATCTTACCTTCAAAATTATATTACTTAACCTTTAGCTTACGGGGCCCATTTCTCCGATTCCCACTTTAGAACGGGAAATTTCATACCCCCTTTGTTAAAACGGCCATTTAGGGGTACATATATATACATATGTGTGTGTGTGTGTGAGAGAGAGAGAGAGAGATGAATCCCGTGCACTGCCCCACTTCTAACACCAGAGCTGCGGTGCCGAGATGCCAAAGAGGGCAATGACCCCGGCCCCCGTTGTCCGCGAGAGGAGAGATTATGTGGGGAGAAGGGCTTCGCTGGCTGTTTCGTGAGAGACGGGAGAGACGGACTCGAGACGACATAGGAGTCAGACGCTTGTAGACGCTTTCATTCTTTATTTTTGCTATATTTATATAAATATACACTCGTTATTGTTAAATTTTTGTAGTTATTTCTGCTTCAATGAATGCAAATACTTCTTCACACCAAGGGCATCCCACATTTTTGGGCGCTTGGCCCGGGATATTTGAGAAAGGAATTTAAATACTTGAGCTAGATACAGCAGTGATAAGTGACGCTAAGCTTCGCTTTGTCGTGGAGCTAGGACGGAACTGTGGACGTGAAAAAGACTGTTGTGACGGGATATTACTACGATCGTGAAAGTGGATTATTCTTCTGCGACACCGGAATTAAAGGTGAGCGTATCTTAATAATTAGATATGGAAAAACTGGAAGACTGTCCGCAGATTTCGAAAAATTTGAAGTCATTTCCATTTAGAGACATTAAACTTGTTTATCGTATAATATTTGAAGACGAAGGTGATAGGACGAACCGCAAAAAATTAAGGTCTTTTAGTGGACTAAAATATGAAAATGAAAATAATGCAAGTTTTAAGAGGAAAACTGAATATGTTTCTTCCAATTTTTCCACAAGTGATTTAATTACTGTATGCAATATATTGAGCTTGGATAATAAGGATAGCAAACCAGAACTGGTTAAGAGAATTGTTATTAATTTGAATGATATGAATATTTTGCAACAGAATGTTATTATTAATCATGATGATCATTTTGATGACGATGACGAATTAACTGGAAGAGAAAATAGTACTAGTGTAGAAATAAACAATGCTTCTGCCATTGGCGCAATTAACAGACCCATGATAAATTTTAATGACGTAGAAGCTATAGTTAAACCTTTTGACGGTTCATCATCTATGACCGTTCGTAAATGGGTTGATGAGTTTGAGGATATGTCGGATTTATTCCAACTATCTGACTTGCAGAAATTTATTTTCGCTAAGAGATTGATCTGTGGGAGAGCAAAATTGTTTCTTGACAGCGAAAAGAATGTCAAAACATGGTCGATAATTAGACAGACGCTTATTCAAGAACTCGCCGAGGAGACGAATTCAGCCGACTTGCATTCCGCTTTAAGAAGCTCAAGACAGGGCGGGAATGAACCAGTCATTGATTATTATTTTAGAATGAAGGAAATCACGTCGCGTGGAAGTATTGAAGATAGTGCAATTATACAATATATTATAAATGGAATTAATGATTTAGATGTAAACAAACACATTTTATACGGATGCAGAGACATGCATGAATTTAGAGACAAGCTAAAAATATATGAGAAAATTAAAGATAATTGTCGGAGAAATGAAGTTAAAAAACATTTTAGAGCTGGATTTAAAAATGTAGTGACGCAAGAAATGAGTAGAGACGCAAAGTTTTTAAATGAGAAACCAAAAACATGTTTAATTAAGAATCAGAAGTACACACAATCTTTTGCTAACAAACGCCGGAGAAATGATTCGGACTTTAAAATTATCTGCTACAATTGCAATGAGGAAGGACATAAATAATCTGATTGTAAATTTAAAGACAATGGTTTGAGGTGCTTTTTATGTGACGAGTTCGGACACAAGGAAAATCTATGTCCCCAAAAGAAGGTTAATAAAGTAACAATTTCACATCATCGTCCTAATAGGATTCAGAAAAGTGTCGAGGTTTTAGGAAAAGAATTAGATGCTATTTGGGACACCGGAAGTGAAATTACAATAGTTAATCAAGAAACTTATATTAATCTAGGATCACCAAAACTAACTCAGAATAAAGTACAGTTACTGGGAATCAGCTCAGATCAAATTTCTCCTTTAGGTTATTTTAATGCTAATATAGTAGTTGATGTTCATTCTATGAATACTGATATTTATGTTTTAAGTAGTAATTTGTGTAACAAAATGGTTATTGGAATGGATGTAATGTCTCAATTTGGTTTTTCCATGAGTAACGAAGGTGTAAATATAACAGGTTTGCGTAAGAATTTTCGAGTTAATTATGTTTGTATTGCACGTAGAAAAGTAAATGATAATGAAATATCTCCGGAAAACAAACCCGAAACGAGATTTATGACGAACATTAAAAAAGTAGTTTACCCTAGACAACCAGCTGTACCTGAGTGTGAAGGAAATAGAGTGGAAAGCCGTGAATCACACAAAATTGAGATTTCTATGTTGAATTCAGACGAAAATAATAGTCCCATGGAAACAGATATGTTACCATCCGCGACTGACGGTGAAGACGGAAACAGTGATGATAAAACCAAATTAACTGAAAATGAAAGTGACGTATGTGAAGAAAGAAATATTAGTGGAAATGGTTTGAATGAATTAGACGATGAAGCAAATAAAACTGTTGGAGTTAATGAGAGTGATTTTAATGACTTAAATTTTGATGGAGAAAACACGAATCTTGGAAACGAGTGCAGCAATTATCAAGACTCTCAATCCAAAGAGGAGAGTGCTGTGACGGGAATAGTCTGTGATGTAGAGGAAGTTGAAAATCAAAAAGAATTTGTGGAAAACTGATTTTGAATGTAACAAAAATTCAGAAGATTTAACTCTTGAGAAAAGTGATGTGCCTGATGTAAAAAATGTCGATAGAAGAGAATTAGGAGATCAAGAACTTGCCATAACTTTTAATGATGAAAATAGTACATTTCAGAGCTCTTCTATTCAGGTGAAATCACAGAAAGTCAAAGCAAAGTTATTGTAGGATGATCATTTGAGTAACACTGATGACGGGGTTACAAAACATCAGAAATTACTGCAAGAAAAAGAAAGAACAGATAAAAGGGCTAAAAAGTTAGGAGAAATGGATGAAGAGTTTGGTGTTGGTGCATCGGTAGAGGAAGAGTTTCAAAAGAGCAAGGCTTATACTTCACGACGTTTAGAAGGATTTACAGTTGCTCATGATATTGAAGTTTTCAAGGAAGTAACACCAATTACTCTAACTTTAAAAGACAAATATGTCCTTGGAGAGAAAGAGGATGTTTTAGAAAATCTGAATATTATTGATAGTGAACGCTAATCACGGAATGTAGAAAATAAAAGAAAGAAACGTGATTATCAGACCTATGAAGAACAAGAGTATGATGAATTTGGAATATTGAAGAAAAAGAATATGCTTTCAAGGTATGATGAAGTAATTGAAGGTGAGAGAAAGAAATTGTTTGATGTAGTTTCTGAAATTGCACAATCTTATAATACTAGCAGAGAACAACAATTAGAGTTTATCAGAATGAAATTAAAGCAACGAAATAAGATGTCACTTGAAATGCCTGAACTGAAAGTGTCCAATGAGTACTACACTCCCGAGAATATTATGCAGTTCAAAAAACGAAAGAAGAAAAGGAAGATTCAAAAACTCTTCTTTTGAAACCAGACGATTTGAGTACGGAAGTGTTGGATGATGGAAAAGATTTGCGATCACAGAAAGGAAGAAGAACTGTAGGAGTTGATGAACCAAACTTAACAAGTGATGCTCTTGAAATGAAAGTTGTTGAGAAGCCTTCTTTGTAGATTGTTATTGATGAAGAAAAAGGTGGAAAAGAACTGTACAGCGCTTTAAACGAAGCAAAAAAGTTGAAAGAGAGGAAAATTAAGAGCACTATACTAGAAAAGTTTATTGAAATTCTTAATAAAACTTATGTCGCTGAAAATGACGCTGCTGTTGATTCTAAGGGAATCAACATAGAACTGAATTATGTTGCCGACATCTGTAGAATACTCAGTGAAGTTCCTACTTGTTGTATGTCTGACAACAGAGATGAACAGGCAGATAAGATGACGGATTTAGAAAGAGAGCTTTTAGAAGAAAAACAGAATCAGGAATTCGAAGATCAGAATAGTGGAGCTTGGAATGAAGTTGATATTGATGAAAGGCTAGCTGAAATATCTGTCAGAGAAAATGAACCTATTTTAGAAGAAGAACCAGATATTAATCTTAGTATTGCTGGAATTCTCAAGTTAGCTAATAAAAAGGGATACTTAGACGAAGAATCTATAAAAGTGTCCAGTGCCACAAGAACTAGCCAGTTTAAATCACAGTCGTACACAATAGAAGAGAAGTTTTATGAAGATGATAAAGTTCGAAAGAGGGATAGATATACTGGCCTTGTACAAGAATTCCATGACAAGGACTTTATCGGATTGCAAAGACGAAGCCGAACGATTGTTACGACGTAGAGAAGATTGGCTATCATGAAGGGCCAATTAAGACCAGATCAGCTGCTGATCACATAAAACCATGGTCTAATGATCTGTAAATAATTTTAATGCAAAATACTGTTGTTTTCTTTTTTCTTTTTTTAGGATTTATTTTACGTCTAACAACGGAAGGATCGGCAAGGTCCGCG